>JAQFYM010004531.1:0-15245 GCA_034694785.1 Agrenia bidenticulata
ATAATAAATTTTTGGATTTTAAAAAGTATGCTGTTTCATGACTGTACTCAAATGCTGGACTAAGAATATGGCTAAAGATACAGGTAATAAATTTTTATTTTATTTTATTTGGTCTGTCAATAGTAAAACATCAAAAAAGGGTATAGTTTGTGTAAAAAAGTTTATTTACGAGGAATAATAAAAACATTACAGTAAGTTTACAATTTTATGTCTTTTATTAAAAATTGCGTAATCCTATGATACTGGAATTATATTTATACATTGACTTTTATCAAACAAAAAGAATTGCGGCCATATCCTACAGGCATTAAAAATCAGAACACATATGAATAACCTTTTTGTTTAGTTTGACCTTTTTTCAAAGCCGTATCATTTTATAATCGCGTGTAAATGCTTATAAAAAATTAAAACGGCAACAAAATACATTCTTTGGTTAGACATTAAAACTTATATGTACAAAAAATTAAACTTTCCCATTTTTATAGTTTTTTTTTAGCCTTTTTCTTTATTAACGAAAAAAAAGCAATTTATTTTGAACCTATAATAAGCATGTTTTGATATTATAGCCAGCAATTATCCAGGCTTGTTTATAAAAAAGTAAATAAACGTAAAAAAACGGGAAATTTGTATACAAACAAAACAGCGCCCACTAATACATGCAATCTCAATGTAATTGCCAGAAAAAGCAAAAACCCATGTCGATAAAAAAACGATAAACATCTAATCTCAGTAAAAAAAGATTGTTTTTTTGGTAAATACAAAAAATTGTATAAAAGACATGTATAATCTCGGATTTGCTGGCACGCTTGTTTTTTACGTAGATTGTAAAAAAAAATTTAGTGTGTTTAGTTTTTTTTGCTATTTACACCCAACAAAGGTTCGTCTCAAATATATATAAAAAATATTTTTTTTTTACGCAAAATCAACAAAAAAAAGAAAAACTGCAGAATCAACAATATAAGGTACAAAAAAAAGCCTTTTTACATAAAAAATAAGTAAATACATGCCGACATCTTATTAAAAAGGTATTTTTTTACCATGGTAAAAAAAAGAGAAGTCAATGGTAGAAATTTTATAAATTTACCAGGGTGAAAAAAAAAACCAGAAAAAATAAGATAGACTTTATTAGGCTAAAATCAAAATTGATGCAAATTTTTATCGATTTATTGCTATGTTTACAATAATTACAACTAAATGTTTTTCTTCTGGTTTTTTTTACAAGTAAACCTTTAGACAAGTTTTACAAAAAAATGCCTTTACATGTCTTTTTGTATGTGCGGGTCTGCTTTAGTAGTTGTTAAATTAAACATTTAATATTTTCTTAGCCTTTATAAAAATATTGCTGCAAAGATAAATATAAATAATCTTCTAATATTTGCTTGCGATGAAAAATGCATGCTGAAAAAATACCATTTATCAGCCGATGATCAACCAAATTACAATGGTAAAAAAAACATGATACAAAAAACAGCACTTTTTAAAGAAAAAATTTTACCATGGTAAGCAACCTATCATCGCAAAACTTTCCAGGGCAAAATTATACGAAAATTTTACCATGGTAAACAAAATACACGCCGTAAATGTAAAAAATGTTGCAAAGTAGTTTTTTTTTTTGCTTTCTATAAAACAAATAAACAATCCTGGTAAATTAATGGTGTTTTGGTATTCTGTACGCGTTCGTATACGCAAAAATGATTTTACATTTGTATTATTATTTATTGCGCTTTTTAATGACATAACCATACCCTGCTTTGCTGTGGCGGCCATAGTTGATTAAAAAGATGACTATTTAGTTTTATTCATTAATATTAACAGTAAAACACATTTTTAATCGTAAAATCTTAATTATTTTTTTTGAATTTTTGCAGTTAGATAATTTTAAAAATTAGGTTTTTTGTCAAAAAAAAGCCTGCAAAAAAAGTTTCCTTATAATTACTATGTGACTTTCCACGTAAGAGAAGGCTGTACCGGCCTCAAGTAAAGCCACTGCCGCTTTTGTATAAAAAAACAGAGTTCCTGTATTTAGTTATACTTTGCTTCTTACAAAAAGATCGTCTGTAAAATTATGTACGTGAATACAATTAAGACAATCTTTATATGCATAAGTAAAATACGTTGCAAGATGCTTGAAATGAATATCTGGTCTTTTGTGGTGTCTAATAGATTTTTTTTCGCTCATTTTTAGTTAAAAATATAGTTTTTTTTCCATCGATAACTTACAATAAAACAGTTCTTACATACAAGCAATAATAATTTTATATTAAATGTAATTTTCATAACCACAATGTTGTGTACGTATGAAGAAATTATATATAGAAAAAACATTTAAAATATTTGGCATGAATTTTGCGTTGCTTTATTACAGAAAAGTATACAAAAACGAAAGTAAAGACAAACAAAATCGTTTTAAATGACATACTTTTAAATTGGATACTTTTTTATGTCGTTTTTCTATATTATATCATTTGTTTTTATGGATTAAATTTTTTTTTAATAGGCCCCGTTTTTATATTCTAGTAGACAAGTTCATTTCTTTTTTACCTTTTGTGTATAGTGTTTTTTTTTTCTGATAATGTTGTTGTCTCGAAAAATCTTTTCATTGATTGTAAATTTCGCGTTTTTTAAAATGCATAGTTTCTTTAACAATTTAACTACACCACAATAACTTTTTTAACTCCCACTGAATACATATTTTATTGTTACTTACAACTTGTAAATACCACCATTTTTCCCTAGAATTTGTATAATATTTTCCTTGTCGTTCATTCAGTTTTGACGTAAAAATACGTCATTTAATTGCCTCTATGAATAACAAGAAGAAAGAAGAATACGAGCTTCTTACGTCGAACTTAGACGTTAGCATGTTATTCCAACCTAAGAGAAGGAGTCTATTATCAAAGAAAGACACGAAGAAAGAAGACCAGACAAGTAATACAAATATAACAATAGTGACTCCACCTGTATTGACTGATGGCGGTAATGCAAGTAGTAGTTTAATTAATGTGCAAATATTTGAACAATCGGATGAGTATTATGCGAACGAAATGTATTTTGAAAGTCCTGTAGGTGCTTTCATAACATTGTTTCCTGGTGATACGATTGAATTCATATTAAACCAAATTAATAAAAAGATTAAAAGATTATAAGAGAAAAGGTCAACAACACTGACTAAGCAAGTAGTTTTATTGATAAAGACGAATTTTTAATGTTTAATGGGTCTCTCTTGTTACATTCATTATGCAATCCAAAGCAATATCGACATCTTTGGGATAATGATAGTATACTTTACAATGATTTTTTGTCTAGGTAAATTTCCCTCAGAAGATTTATGTTCTTGTGTTCCAAATCATCATTCCTATCGAAAAAAGACAAGAAAAATATATATATTATAAAAAAGCCTAAATATATATGCAAATTGACAGAATTATGTAGAAGTTTTATGTATCCAGGGATAAATTTATCGCTGGGTGAAACTATTTGTCCTTTAAAGGACAGATTTTAAACAGAGTGTATGCGCCAAATATGCCAACTAAATTTGGCATAAGGACATACTTAATTTGTGACTCTCAAACTGACTATTTACTTGATTTAAACATCGTTGGAGAAAAAGAAACTTTATTAACGACAGTTACAAATATGACTGAAGATTATGTAGATAAATATTATATCCTACATATGGATAACTTTTATAATTCAGCGAATCTTTCAAAAAGCATATTAGCAAAAAAAAATACATACAAATGGCACGCTAATGAAAAAAACGGGCCAATTCAAATAAATATTTTTACTGTTTACCAAATAAATTTACTTGTCAATTTGAAAATATTTGATAATCAATATGTTTATTTTAATTTTATGACTAACACACGTATCATTTATATCAACTGTGTATTCAAACGAGGCAGAAATACAAGATAAAAAAATTTGGAAAACAAATCCCACTACAGGCAAAAAAGAGTCAAAGTTGACCAAAAAGACTATTTCAAAAGCAATTATAGAATATAACTCTAATATGCATGGCGTTGACAAATTTAATCAGTCACCTTCATAAATTAATTTTACTTGAAAAATTTTGAAATGGGATCGAAAAATGACATTATTTTTACTTGAAATTATTTCATTTAATTCTTATATTCTTTGTAGTCAAACTCAACAAAAAAGCAACCGGAATGATTATATCGTCAATTTATATTCATTTTTTGTTAGCATTTTCTCCTAGAGAGATTGGCCCGCATTTTTGCGATATTTCTAGAAGACGAGGACGATGTGCAGAATGCCATAAAAACAATATAAGAAGCGAAACAAACCATATTTGTGTTAAGTGTGATAAATTTCTACATTCAGGTGATTGTTTTAAACAATATAATACTTTAAGAAAAGATTAAAATAAAAAAAACAATTAAAAAGTAGTAAAAGGTAGTTTTCCATTCTTATTCATATTTTTAAAAAACATATAAATGCATTTTATACTGTTTTGTCGAATTGCGTATATTTACGTCATAACTAAATAGGGGCTAATAAATCCAGACGCATTTTTACGTCAAAACTGAATAAATGGTAAAATACAATTACGTAAAAATGCGTCATTATTGCAGTGGGAGTTAAAAAGCGAGGTAGAAAATATTATAAGTTCGTTTAAAAATATATCCGTATGTTCATATTCTTAAAGTATAATACAACATGTTAATTACTAAGGGGTTGTTTAATTTTTTAAAAAAAAGCTTTTTATGTAGAAATCGATTCCTTTTTTATTAATCGATTTTTTTTATAGCCCTTCGATTAATTTCTTTAAAGAAATTAATCAGAACTAGTTTCTTAAAATAAAACAAGTTTTTACCATAATCAGAAATCAACTGCCTTTTAGAGCCGATTATTCAAGAAAGTTTTCTTTTTACAAAAAAAGACACGCCCTAATTTTTTTTATTTTACAAATATTTCGGTTTTTTATATGTTGCTTTTACTTTATAAAATTTATAACCAATTGACAGATATAAATTGAATTTTTTCGGGTATTTAAAAATATTGTGCGGGTCGGGCTGGGTAGGAAGGGGGATGCAAAATGCACCAAACCAATATTAAAAAGCAAAAAGAAAAAAATAAGCGTACAGTTATATCAAAAAAATATTGAAAAACAACTTCTGAAAAATCTAAAAAACAAAACTTCTTTACAAAAAAAACAGGATAAAAAAAAACAAAAAAAAAGCAAAAAACAACAACTATTGTTAAGAAAAAACTGAGAAGCATAAGTAAAGTAAAGTGTCGTTCGGTTTAGGATTAAGGTTAGAAATAGGGTTAGGAAAAAAACAACACAATAAAGTAAAAAGTCTAAAAACAGAGAAAATAAGAAAGTAAAGATAAAAGTCAAAACAATACAATCTATGTACTTTTTTTATGTTTTCGACTTGTTTTTTTAGAATTAAAACAAGGATTGGCGCAAAAATGACACATAAAATTAAAATGTCCAACGGGTTAAAATAGAACATTTCATATCCCGTACTGACTCTGTGTATGTTCAAGGTACAATTTTTTTTTCAACAAGTATTGTACGCGTATGGATTCCTTTCAAATTTCGTATATTTTATTTAGAACAGTTTATTTTTTTATTTTTTTTAATGCCTTTTTTTTAAATATTTTTTAATCATTTTATACCCTGGTTTATAGTTTTTTGTTTTTACGTCAACATATTAGTTTACTGCAAAATGCACCTAGTTGAGCAAACAGTAGCAAAGCCAGCCGGGTACTGGTTGATTTGCGAATAAATACAGGCTGACACGATTAGGCAAAAAGGGCATTTCTTCATACTGATCAAGTGTACTTATACTAGGGGTTGGTTTAAATTTGATTGAGATTTGTTGAGATCTTGATATTAAGTGCGATCCTCTTCAATGAACAACAACCCGAAAATGAATTGCAACAAAAGAGAATATTAATGCATTGCATTGCAATCAACAAACTTACAATTTATTTTCATTTTTATATCATATTAACCAATAATTTTTATTTAACATATTTGTCAGGTTGATTCTGTGCCATAACAAACAATAGGCAACGCAGAAATGTAAAAAGAGGATAATATGAAAATCATAATCTCATCGATTTAAATACAAAAAATACAGAGTCTATCTAAGAATATGTTTATTTAATTGTGAAAAGCTGTATCCTTTCTTCCTTTCATGCATATTATCAGAATAAAATAATAACAAAATAAACATCAATCCCTAACTATACAACATCTCCATTTTCTGATCACAATGTTTTAAAAAGAAAACATGTAATATGACATAAAATCTGTACTGTCTCCCTCTCTTTCTATCTCTTTTTAGTTAATCTTGTGGACGTTTGTAAACTTCCTGATGAATATATAGATCCAAAGCACTTATTGAAGTCTAGGTCATCTTTCAGTATTATAATAGGTAAAAAAAATAAATTTTTTTGCCATTTTATTGATTTATTTTGGATTTTTTCATTCTTTGTTCATCTCAAGGGGTATCAATTCTATCTCACTAAAAATAAAAAATCTCACTGAAATCCAACCTCTAATTTATACACATAAAACCGCAATCTAATGCATAGTTGTATTTACTTTATTTAAAAAAGACAGATACAATATAAGTGATAACTAGGGACAGTAAAAATATGCACTAGCATTTTTGTGCATGTTTTTGCATATTTTCTTATTTTTTCCACCCTTATAAAATTATGACAAGTGCAACTTCGGTTTCAGCGAAAGGCATTGACGCCCTTAAACGTGACTACAATAATGATTTTTACTTTGCAGAAGATACATTTGTGGGCCGAGTTTGCCATAAAAAGATTTCCGCCGCTAAGAAGTTTGCCCTAGATCAACATTTAAAGTCAATCGGGCACTTAAAAAAGAAAGAGCAAGCAACAGCAAGGCAGCTTTCACTATTTGAACCTCAGCTCGAGGATGAATTTACTATGAACTTAGCCAGGATGATGTTAGAGGCTGATATACCCATTCATAAATTAGAGAAGAATGCTTCTCTGACTTTGTTTATTGAAAAAATCTCTGGCCGAATTTTACCATGCACTAGGACGTTCCGTAATGTTTATATTACACAAATATACCATGAAAAAATGCAAAAAATGAAAAAGGATATTAGTGGTAAGCATATATCAATATCTCTAGATGAAACAATTGACTCGATGAATAGAAAAGTGGTGAATGTACTAGGGACCATTTTAGATGGAGAAGGTTGCCAAATTCCGCATTTGATATTTACAAAATTTGTGGAAAAAGCCAATAACGAGACAATTTTGCAATGCATACTTCAGGCCCTTAGTCTAATATGACCCAGCCAAATATTGTTTTCTAATGTACTGTTCCTAGTTACCGACGGTGCGGCATATATGCAACTGGCTAGTAAAAATCTTAAAAGAATGTGTAACCAAATGGTACACATTACGTGCGTAGCCCATAATATCAATAGAATATGTAAAAAGATAAGAGTAGAATTTCCGTAGGTTAATGAACTGGTGTCAAACGTAAAAAAGGTATTTGTCAAGGCAGATAGTAGAAAACATTTATTTAAAGATTTATTTCCAGATTCTGCACTTCCACCTAACCCGGTTTTGACGAGATGGGCAACTTGGTTGCGAGCAGTAAAATATTACAATTTTAATGGGGACGCTGTTCTTGCTGTACTACGTCAATTACGTCTGGAAGATTCGGCATACATTTCTCCATCAATAGATCTTCTATCAAATCCATTAGTGAGGGCCGACTTGTTCTTTATCGAAGAAAATTTCTATTTTCTAGTTGACATGATTGAGAAATTTGAAAAAAGAGACATGCCGATAAGAACGGCCTTAGATTTATTGCAGGAACTACGAAGTAAAATTAGCACCGTTCCGGATCAATATAATCGTATAAAAGAATATACTTCTACTGTGCTGTCAAAAAATAAAGGCTTAGATGTGTAAAATGAAATGGAAATATATTAATTGGGGCAAATATAAACAACCTTGGATATGGAAATGATGTAGTACGGCTTTCTAAATATTTAAATATAACTAGTGTAGATGTTGAACGATCCTTTTCATCCTACAAAGCTTTAATGAGAGACAATAGGCAAAACTTTACAGAGGAAAACATATCAACACTATTCTTTATTTATTATAATAAATAAACTTTGAAACTTTGTTTTTTATATATTCGAGCATACTTTTGCATATTTTAAGCCTTTTTGACATATAAAAACATACAAAACTGCATGAAATTACGGTCCCTAGTGATAACAAATCAATAGAAGCAGCACAATATAATATAATAAAGTTTTATTTTTACTTGTTTTTATTCTATTAAATAGATAGATAGTATTGTTTTAATTAGATTATTACCAAGTTTCAGTAATTAGTTTACAAATAAAACAAATTATAAGACAACTAATTTAATGTCATTACTATAGCTCCGTACTCCCAAACATGTTATAGTACACAAGCTATTTATATAAAAATAGAAATAAATTTTTAACAAAAAAAAATTAATAAAAAAGTTACAAATAAAATTAAACCATCTTGAACTTACAAAAATTGTAATTTAAAAAATTCGTTTTTTTTCATAAATGTCAATGCATACTTCTGGCCAATTTTTTATATATTAAAAAACCATAGTGTTTTTTCATTGCGTGAAATCGAATTTTTAACTTTGTGCATTATTGTAGTAGAGAATATATAATACTTTTTTTTTTGCTTATAGTCGTAATCTTCTCATTATACAAAAGTTTTTCTAACCCGTAGCATATGGAATTGGCAAAACTTGTTTATTTTTTATAAGTTGTATTGTGGTTGTAGGTTTCGACATTGCCAAATAAAAAATTATACGGATTCTTGTAAGAAAGAAAAAAATTAAATATTTTTATTTTGCTTATTGATGTTCAATATTATATCACTACGTCTAGAATTTAATACTGGGTATACTGAAACATGTTTGGGTGACTAAACTTTAGAATTGCCATGTTAATTATACATTTTTACAATTCAAAATATATTCAATCCCTTTTTCATTTTGTTAATTTTTTACTGATGAAATACAAAGCGATTCGTGCAAGATAATTACTCTGGTACTCATTTGCATATATAATATAACTTAATGAAGATTAATTATGGATGTAGCTTGGTTAGAAATTACAGGTAAATATAATTTGAATTCATGATGTTTAATGGATTTCTTCAAATACCTTTTATACAATCAATTTTTTTTTGATTCTTAACAAATTTCCAATTTTCGGGGTCAAAAAAATGGCACCTTGGGCGTGAAAGGGTTTATTAAGGCTGGGCACTCCTGAGTAGAGTGAAGAAATAACACTAATCTAATCTTCTTTTTTTTTTACAAAAATGGAACCTCTCTTCTCAACTCATGAGTACTCAGAGGTAGAAAAAGGTTGTATTTTTGTTGGACAAATTGAACCGAAAAAAACAAATTAGCACAGAAAAAAGGGCTTAAAATAATTTTGGTAATATCCAGTTTTTTTTACGTTGTATGACTCCAAAATCTAAAAAAAATAATCTGGTATTTATAATCCCTTTTAGGCGGTAACTGTACTGTTCGTGTGAAAATCCTATCCTGATAAGTATAAGAAAAATTAAATAAAAAAATTTATTTTGTCTTAATAAAAAAAACTTGACTGCTTATAAACTTTGATCGCAATATTTAACTGTTATATGCACATATATGTATGTTTATTTCCTTTCATCTATCTTCCGTTAATACAAAATTAAACACTATAGAAGCAATTTTTTTTTACCGTTAAGCACGTTTTTCTTTTAATTTATACTTACGTATATTACCATTGTTATTTTATGTCTTAATTTTGTGTTTTTTTTACCTATGGCTTTTTGTAAAATACCCTCCGTATTTAAAAGGTATAATTTTTATTTTCTGTAGGGTTTCTTTGCTAAGGCGTTTTTCTTTTACATCTTTAACTCATTTTTACATTTTTTGTCCCTCGGATATAGATTACCTGTAGGGCTAAAAAAACACTATCCCCATAAGTACATTTTTGTTTTATAACGGCAGGTATTAAGCGAATACCTGCAAGTATAAAATAACACAATCATTGTTTTTAGGTCAAAAAATATCGCATATATTTACTTTCAGCATGTAAAAATTACATTTTGAATGCAATTAATGCTATTAAGGACAATTTAAAAGAGGTCTCTTCACCTCGTTTAGTTATATTTATTTTTACTTATTTTAAAAACGTGCATATGTTACCCATGATTACAATTTATTAATAAATTTTGACACAAAAAAAAAATCACTTTTTAGGCGTTTTTTTCTAAAAGAAACTCCATCAAATAAACGGTACATAAATCCGTAAAGAAGGTGCAGATATGGGCGGGCCGCAAGATAGCCGAGTAAAGAAAGATGGGTATTCTCTTGAAAAATAATATCAGATGTATATGGCTAATAATTTTTACCAGTTCATATGTGTATATAAATATGAATTGCCACAAAAAATAGCAAAGTGAAACAAATTTTATAGTGATTAACATATAATGTGCGCTAAATTTTATAACCGGTTTAAAAAAGTTTGAATCGGCACCGTTAAAAAAACTTTGTCGCTCATATAATGATTAGTGAGTAAAGATGAGTAAAAGTACGGAAAATTGAGTTTGAGTAGGAACTGGTAACTCTATTTATTTTTTACTCATACTCTACTCAAAAATGAGTAGAGTAGAGTTGCCCAGCTTTAGGGTTTATATACTCATTTTCGAGTTATTTTTAATGTTGTGCTTAAATCCCCAGATCTTTACGAAATTTCCTTATTTTTTATTTAATTGTGACTTTCGGTGATTTCCACTATTTTATACAATTTATGGGCCTAATTTTAGTCTTCATTCTTACTTGTTTAACATCTCAAGTATGGATTTTTGAATAGAATTTTTATCCCTTCCACACACAAATATAAAATGGGGCTGAATGTCTACACATCAGATAAAAAAGCTGTATCGCGAACAAATGATCATCTTAAACATCTTAATACCCTGTACAATCTAACCAAATTCACAAAACCAACAGAAGAACGCATCAATATTCTCGTGAGTTATGATATACTAAATCACATAACAAACTTTATTGATACATGTAACAAGGAGAATATAATTTTAAAGGAAAACTATGATAATCATGATATAAGATATCAGATAGAAGATCTAGATTTTCTAGAAAAACTTAAACCAGATACAATTATTGAAATTGCAAACGCATGTAACTACTTGGAGTTTTTATACTTGCTTGAGCTCTGTTGTAAAAGAATGGCAGGAGTATTTGAAGAACGAAGCTTAGAAGAGATGAAAGCACTATTTAATACCACTACAACAGATGAGAACGAGAGAAATAAAATAGGAAAGGAATATGATTGGTTGAATAAGGATGTATGATTTTCTAAAGTAGAATGTTTCTCTAAAAGTGAAATATCATCCATAATACATTTTTTAGATTAAAATAACATATTTACTGCGAGATTGCATAAGTTTTATCTGAGCTAATACAAAAAGATCCTATGTTTATTATTCATAAATTTTTAAGATACTGGGCCTTTATAGAGCATGTACATAATAGAATGAACAATGGAAAGTTGATTTAATTATATATGTTACAATAATATAATTCAATTTGATTTGAAAGGAAATATTTTGACTATTCGGCAAGCCTCTTTTAAATAGTTTACAAAACTCTCTAAAAAAATAACTAACGGGTTATGCAATAAAATAGGACTTTTTATGCAACTAAAATGAAACCTTTATGAATCAATATGAACTAGTTGTTAAAAGCAAGGTAAAAATGACTAATATTTAAAGTATAACTAATTTTAAATTACTGCATTTTTCTTTTTATAAAATACAAACTTTTTTATGGTACTAAATCCTCTTTATTTCTAATTAAATGCACAAATGCCTCTTTATTTCTAATTTAATGCACAAATGCCTCACGACTATAAACAATTTCATAAATGCACTAAAATGACATATACAATTAAGAATAAAAAAGCTGAATTGGAAAAGAAAAGAAAAAACCGTAAAAATAAAATAGTAGCGAGTATTTATATGAACGTTATTGATTTTTAATACACTTAGAATGCTAAAAATACGTTAAACTTTTTTTATTCTTCTTTAAAAAAAAATTACATTAAAAAGAAGAAAATAAAGAAAGAGAAAAGTTCATAACATTAAGAAAGAATTTTTATGTGTGATTGTAATAAATCCGTATACTTTTTTAAAATAAATTTATAAGCAAAAGTTTAAAACACTATAATTTCGTACGTTAATACGCTTTTATTGTTTTTGAAGTAAATGATGTACTTTCTTTACATAGAAATTATAAGGGGTACCAAATTAATCCAACAAGAAACAGTGCGTCTTTCGTTCGAGGAAAAATAAACATATTGGACAGAAAAGCAATGCTATAAAAATTGGTTTACTGTTCTTGTCTGGTAATGTATACGTTTACTTATTTACCACAATTTTTGTGTTTAAACTTTTTTTAAAATCATCAATAGAAATTTAAAACGACATTATAATTACACAAAAAAAATAATGTATTAGTTTTTATTTTTGCATATCCTCTTATTTTAGTTTTTTTCAACAAATGAAAAATTAATGAATTATTTATATATTGTGGTATAAGTCATTCCTTTATATCTTAAGAAATATATTCTAGAGCGGAACCTGACCGGGTAAACAAAAACTCGGGTTTTGGGTCGAGTCGAGTGTAATTCTTTCGCATTTTTTGATAGAAAATTTTAAATGCAAAAATGTTTTTTAGATTGCCTAAAAAAGAATGACGCTTTTATACGCAGCAAGAACAAGAAAATTGTATATTACAAGTAGTAAACTGTTTTTAAACAATATTAACAAGATTACATCGGGTATGCCTTTTTAAACAAAGCTTTGTCGCAAAAAACTTTATTTTCGCTTCCCTAAAAATACATTCAGTAAATTATCATACATGCAAACATGCTGAAAGTGCCATTAATATCTTCACGTATGTGATGACAAAGATTAATTGCATAATTATCTCAAAAATGTTTTTCGTATCAAAAAACGATTTTTACTATGTATGCTGTAATTTAAAAAACATTTTAATTATGTTTACCGGATTTTTATATACGTTGATGACAATTTTTTAGGTTTTTTTTACATAGTATTAGCCAAGAAAAGTGCATACTTACTTTTGTTGTAATTCTATTGCCCTTAAATTAAATTTTCGTAGCAAAATTTTACGATTAAAAAGTGTTTTTTCTGCGTGTGCAGTGCATAAATCCAAGAAAGTCATACGGTTTATTAAGTATAAAAGGCTTTCGAAACTTTGGAAAGAGATATTGATGCGCTTTTGTGGAAAATTGACTATACGGGTATTCTTTTCCTGTAATTGTAGTATCGACGTCTATCTTTTTGTATATTTATAGTTTAAAAATATTGCACTTTAAAAATTATTTTTATTTAAATGCCTGTAAATAAGGAAAGAGAAAGCATGTAAAAAAGATACAGCTGTGTATTTTGGTTATAAATAAAAACCGTATTTCATAGATCTTTTTGTATCCGCATAATTACCTTTTATACTTTGAGAGTATGCTTGTGATGTACAAATCGTGCGTAATGTACATAAAAAATCATTTTACAGTGTATATATACTTAAAAAGCAGAAAAGTATCATTTGCAGTGTAAAAGAGCAGTTTTTTACAAGTGTAACAAAAAAAACACCCCGGTTAGTCGGCTATATCAAAAAAAACTTTTTTCTCTTCCACTGGATAAAAAGTTATTCAAAGCTTTTCCAGGATGTAAATTGGCTTTTTGTATAGATTTGGGTAGTTCGCGTATAAAATTACTATGTATAGTGGTCGTTTTTTTATTTGTAACCGCATATCATTACTTAAAAACTAGTAAAGAAGGTTTTGTTCTTTGCTCTAAAAAAAATTATTTGTAAAACTTTGTCTTTTTGTATTTTACTGGTACTGCATACAAAAAAAATACTGCGAAGGTTTTTTAGGACGCAATATATCTTTGCGTTTTTAGGGTAATATTTTTCAGATATAGTCAAAGTATTTTTTGCATAAAAAACTTACTAAAATGATTTCAGTAGTACATAATAGTCTGCGTGTAAAAACAATCCTACGTTTGCAATCCTCAGTTATACTGTTAATTTTTTTTAGTATCTTTTTGATTGTCTTTTTGGAAACCCATGTTTGCATGGTGTATGCCGTAAGTGGGTTTACAGTCTTGAGATCTTGTTTCCCGTTTTTTGAGACTCAAGGGTCTTTTTTTGCATTTTTGACTTATCGAAATTCTCGAGATTTCTCGAGAATCTCGACTATTGTTTTTTAATTTTTCTACCTCTTTCTCTTTTGCATCGATATATGGAAACATTTACTCAATCACATTTAGTAAAAGATAAAGCAATCTGTAAGTATTGCAGAGAGAAAATATCAACTGTAGGGTCTTCCACTACTGGATTAAAAAACATTTACAAACAATGCACCCAAATATATGAAAAGATGTTGAGAGCGGCAAAGTTAATGATTTATTATCATATTTGTTATCTTCAGAGATTCGTATTCGCAAGCTGATTTGTTGCGATGATATTTTATTGAATACAGTTGCTAAAAGTACTACAATCAGGTAAATCTTACAACGCAATAGTCACAATATAGCAAAGTCCTTAACCATCATAAATAAGAAATGGTTTTGCTCTATAACGAAGCAGCAAAATTAAAACAAAATGCAAAAAGAGGATTTCTTGCGAATGGAAGTGAATTTAAACTGACTTTAGATACGTTAAACACAAACAGAGGGAAAAAGTATCTTAATATAAACTAGCATTCAAGCAATGATACACAAGAATGTTTGGGTCTAGTTCGAATTTGCGATGCAGCAACTAGTGAAAGCATTCTTAAACTTTTATAGGAAAGACCGGCCAACTATGCATTGGTTCTCTAGAGGGACATACATAAAAAAAAACAAATGTGGCCTCAGTCAATGGCGTAGCCAGTAATTTTTGTGACCAGGGGTAGTCAGTGTTTTTTTAAAAAAATGGCTTTAAAACTTGATTTATGATGTAAAAAATCTTAATTATTTTTTTTTGAATTTTTTTATGTTAATTATTTTTTATTTTAGAATTTTTTAGCAATTAAAATCTCTGCACAAAAATAAACCCCCCCTTAAATTCCGGCGCAGTTTTTTTACAGGGGGGGGGCTTGAGCCCCCCTAGCCCCCCTACCCCC
>JAQFYM010004532.1:0-15243 GCA_034694785.1 Agrenia bidenticulata
TGAAAAAATATTAAAGCTCTTAATTGGATGAAACGCGTTGATAATCGGTAATGTTATATTATGGTTGGCAAAGACTGTTTAACACCCCTCTTTTTCGGGTATATCGAAAAGCGTTTTACAAAGTTATTAAACACTTGATGATGTTATTAAAATGCAGAAAAACAATTGCCACATGAAAAAACTTTTTTAATTATGATTTCATTTGTAATTATGCTTTTAAATGGTCAATGATGAATTTCAGAATTTTAAGCAAAAATTTAAAAGCTTTTTTTACAATCTAAGGTTACAAAAAAACGATTTGAAATTTATTAGGGGCGGGAAAATATTACAATATAAACTTGAAAAAACATTATGTATGTGTTTTTTTTTATAGTATTTTTGTTATAAGTAGTTTTGAAATCAAGAAAAAAGAAGAATACCGATATTGATCTTAAAAAAACATGCCTCATACTTACTTTATGAAGTAAACAAAAAAACAAAATTTCTGATTTTTTTCAATATAAAAAAACTTCACAAATATTAGATAAATTTTTTTGTAACAACATCGTTTTTGAAGTTTGCCATGCGTTATATTATACTGTTGAGCTTCTGCAGCTTTGCAGTTGCAGTCAATGCTGAAAAAATCATCGGGTTGTGAAAATTTTATTTTTTTGTTACATTAACTCTATGTTGTAAAACCACGTTGACTAAGTTATAAATATAGATTACGATTTTTTTTTACTTGGTTTAGCGTGCTTGTTGTTGTCATACACTTGATATATTTTAGACGTAGATATGAAATAAGGAAGATGAATTTAAAACTTACCCGTAAATCAACATGATTTTTTTTTACATTAACGGTAAATACACAAAAATTTCTTACTTCCACGTACGAACAAAATAGACTGATATATATAGCAACTTTGTCTTTCATACCAAACTGTATTTCAAATATCTATCTGCAAATAACACATTTTTTAAAAATATGGTTGTAATGATTGAGAATCGCTTTACTCGCTACGTGTGAGCAATTGATAACTTCTTTGTAAAGGTGGCTATATTGCGTTTGCATGTGTTGTGCGTTGGTTTCTTGTCCATCTCAAAAATTATATATTTTTTTTATAATTTCTTAGTTTTTTTTGGAAAAACATAATCTATAAAATAATAATTTAAATAGCTAGACGCGCCTTATAAAAATAGTTGTATGTATTTTTAAGCCGTTAAAAAAAGTACGGTTTTTAATGCAGTTTCGTTGTGGAATGTATCTTAATCTGCAATGCAGGAGCCTTCTGATAATTGTATATATAAAAATGTATTGTGTTTATCTTATAATATCTAAATAAGTTTAATTTGTACGGGGATGTAAAAAAAATAATTCGTTGTTTCTGTGTTTAATATACGAATTAATAGTTATACATTTATAGCTTATGTTAAAACCAAAGGCAGAAAAACAATTAAATTCAATGTCATTATTACGCATTTTCATTACTGCCTTTTATGTCTTTGCACAAGCAAAACTTTTAATCGTTTTTATATATGTAGCTGGGCTCTATATTAGCAAAAAAATCTTTTTATAAAACCGAAAATGATATCAAATTTTTTAATTTAAATTCTATACGCGTATAATATCTTGGGTTTAAATTATATTGCGATAAGTTTTTTTTTAGCAAAAAAAATAAAAAGTATTAAAAATATGTAAAAAGATTTGAATTTTTTATAAACAGTAATATATGACTTTTGGTCTTACAAACAAATTTGCGATATGAAAACTTTGTATACATACTTTTTTTGGTTGCAAAAAGCGTAATTGTGTTCGCCAAAACATATTTTTTATCAGCAATAATTTATGCAATATACAAAAACATTTTTTAAAAAAAGAAACAGCAATTTGTCATTTGTCTACGTTTTTTGTTAAAATGATGTAACAATATTTTTCATAAATGATAGAAAATACAAAAAAACATTTACGTACATTGTTTGCTATTTTTTTTGTAAATTTTCTTTAACAACAAGGTATAAACGTATATGTAAGTGTGGAATTACACGCGATCCACTAAGATAATTGTATAAATAAAACAGCTTTCTCTTTAGACATTAAAACAGAAATATCATGCATATGCAGCTAATTGCGACTGAACGCATGCAACATTAATATGTTTGTTACTTATAGTAATTTAGAAATTTCCACGCAAGAAAAGTGTATTAATTGTACGTAATTTAGACATTTGCACTTGTAAAAAACTTGTATAGAATATTTTATATATATCCTATTTAAGTGGGCAATAATACATATAGTAAGTAACGTAAGCAATCAAATCACGATGTTTTCTTTTAATAGACAAAATTCCAGATACTTCATTTGGCGTACAAAAGCAGACAAAAAAAAACAGAACAAAAATTATACGGCAAAAATAACTTTGCAATGGTAAACAAAAAAACTATTGCATTGAATATTTGTGAGCAAAAGCAAAAAACAGCCTATTATATATTTTACCCTAGTAAAAACTTTACACCTAAAGTAAGTAACTATTTAATACGATATACGATAAGCAATGAGAGATTTTTACTTACTTTTAATGCCGCTTATAACAAATACTAAGCGCGATAAAAATTCTATTCATACTGATAGTGTTATCGTAAAGCAACTAAGTACATCATGCACGGATTTTACTACATTTTGGAATGAGCAAAAATTTTCTTATAAAAAAAACTACAAATTTCAACATATAAAATACTTCAAATATAGCGCTTTGACAAAATAAAAAGAAAATTGACTACGCACAAATTATTATCGGTATGTAAAATTTGAAAAATTATTAAATTTGTCATTTTATAAAACCCCCATAATAATAAGATATTCCAAATCAAAAAATATTAAAAAAAAAAAGTAAAAAATAAAACAATACCTTTTAAGCAGTATTATTTTGTATTTTTGTATAAAGATAGTTAGAAACTTTTGCGTTTTGTTTGTTTTGCTTTACCTTATCGGGTATTTGTTCTTATTTACTTGCACGGTTAACCAGAAAAAATGCAATATTGCGAGGAACTTGGCACACATAACCAGGTCGCGGAATCTAATCAAACGCATCTAGAACCTCAAAAAAAATGTTTAATTTTTTTTTCTTCTGTGTTAATACTTTTAAAAATGCGCTTTTTTTGCTTTTTTACGTGCTATTGCAGCTTTGATATCTTATTAGTAGTTATATTATTTGTCATCTATGACCTTGCACAATTTATTCATGTTTATACTAAATACAGGGCATTATATATCTGTGGTTTTAATTTTATATTTTGGCGAGGCTAGAAACCCATTTATCTTATACAAGACAGGCATTGTAAATGTTGAATAAGTGGGTATTTTAAAAGAACTTATTTCTACGAGGAGGAAAAGTCATTTAGAAGTGTACTTATATATTTAAATTTGTTATCTATTTATATTTTTTGATTGTAAATATAGTTCATTTTCGATTTCCCTGTAAATTAAAATTAAGGTATATATTCTTTTCGAATATTTGCATTTTAAGTATATGCAAGAACAAATCTCGGCTCCTACTGAGGGCTATTATTGATCGCCGAAGCAATCGATCCAACTCGCAATTCTGCACGTATCAATTCTCAACTCCTTTGACTCCGTCTCAGGGTTCGACCTTACCGTCCCAGCGGCACGGTAGGCGCGATCCTTGTCCGTCGTCTCTGGGAGTCATTCTGATTTCGTAGGCATCAACTGTAAAAAACCTGTTTGGCTAGACTTATGTTACTACAGCGTAAATTTTAACAGCCTATTTACAAATTTTATATATTATTTGTTTTATTAAAAAATGCATTTCTATCACGACTGTTTTTTATTATTTCTAGTACGCCAAAAAAGATCAATTACAATCTTACAAGAATGTTCTAGCTTCTGATCACGCATAGGCTAAAAGACAATTACTTATTTGGCCATTTTAGTTTCTAGTATGCAAAAATAGTAATTATGTAGGGTTTTTTGCAAACAAAATGTTTCGTAAAACTCTCTAGTTAAAAAAATGTCTATATACACATCTATTTATAGCTCTTTTTCAATAAGTATTATCATCAGCGGTGTTGAAAAGAGGCGCTATGAATGTTTCCAACTATCTTAGAATTTGGTTTAGAAAAAATGAAAATGTAAAACTGCCCTTGAAATATTTATGATTATTTAGTTTTAATAAGGCAATGGGCGTAAGTTGATCGTTTTTGCATTCGTTTTACAAAACGAATATATGAAAAAACATATTTTTTTTTATCCGTTGTTTTTCTATTAGCCCCAAATTATATGATAAAAACTGCTTTGCATAAGCAAAATGCGCAATTATACAAAAGTGTGTATAGACAGGATTTGTAGTGCAGTATGTGTATATGCAGCTATGTAAAAATACTTTACATGTAAAACGCAGTGTTTTGAAAATATACGGTAGATTTATGTTTTGAAAGCTTTTTAAATCTTGTAAATCATACATGTGTTAAATAACTATTTACATTTTTTTTCCTATAGATAGGCTGTAAAATCTTTTCTTTATGTGTAAAAATTGTACAAAAAAAAGCATGGGCGTTAAAATGCACAATTTGTTTCGAGATGTCGTCTAGGCCGCCATTTTGCGTATAAAGACACCACGTGCGCACCTGTTTTTTGGGCAAAAAAATTGTAATTAATAACAAGCCCAAGTTTTTTAAAACTTATAATAGTTTAATATATATACGTATAATTACATAAGCTAGTTGCATATAGAAATATTTAAATACTATACAAATAAGGTCATGCTATTTAAAACTCTTATTATTTTTTCCGGGTAAAAAACTCAAGAATATAAATTATAAACAAAAAGCATTTATCGTGATACACAGCAATTGAATGCTTCAAGCAATAAAAGTGTAATTAAGTTACTGGTTTTTTTGGCTTTTACAAGTAAAAAAAAAATTGCGTGTACTTATATCTAAATTTACTCGTTTTGCCTTATTTGTAGTATTTTGCCAATAAGTTTAGATTATTACCAACAAAAATACCACGTACACACAAGTTTTCTTTATTTTAGGTTAAAAAAGACAAACCAAAGTTAAAAAAAAAAGTAAAAACGCAACATGTTTTACATTTGCAACATAGAAATAAAAAAACTTACTTAAAGGGTTAAACTGCTTTTTTTAAAAAAATAAAAAAAAAACACTTTTTTTCTGCAACTTAGTATAGACTCGAACGGACTTAGTTATCGTACTTTATGCAAGCAAATCATTTTAACATATACACAACAAATGGAAAACAATGAAAACATAATGAGCCCGTTTAAGTACAAAATAGCTTGTTTGTATTGTTTCATGGGCACTTGGCTTATGTTTTATTTTGGCATTGTACAAGACTCTAACTGACAATCTAAAATATTTGTATTTTCTTTGACCTTCAAGCGCTCAAGAATATACAGTTTTTGATTTTTAAGACAGGATAACAAAAAATGTAACCTGTAGTATAGAACAAAACTTAAATACATTTAAAGGACAAATAAAGAATTTTTTTAGTAAACGTTTTTTCGGTATCGTAAGCGGTTGATACGCAACAGTTTTTTTGTATACTAATATAAATTAATACATGTTTTGTATTTACTAACTGTCATTTGTTCATATACAATTTTTTACAACATATCAACAGATCCTTTTTTTATGTTATAAAGTTCTTGCTCAAAATACGGTCTATATTTTATAACGCTTTTTTTGCAAACTATCCATAGTTGTATGACTTAGAAGATATGCAAAATAAGTACCTTGGGTGCTAGTTTGACTTTCGTACGATGCTAAAATATAAATTACAAGAAACATATCAATAATTGAGCAAATTAAAATTATCTCGTAACTTACGCGCATTTTTGTATATACCATGTTTAGTTTGACTTTTAGCATTATTTTTTTGATTTACTTGTATCAATTACAATAACTAAGTGTAGTTTAGTTGGTACAAAAACGCGAAAAAATGCATTTTTTTTTTTCGTTACGTTAGTAACAACTGCATGATAAAACTCTTACAGCAAGTCTGAAAAATTCTTTTCTGCTAACTTTACGAGTGTTGTATTTCTACATCGTTTTTCTACTTTAAACAATTTTTCTTAGGCCTATAAAAAGTACTATCGCATTTTTGTCACAACTTTGCGCTGGATCTAATTTTAATGTTTTTTGGCTTTTGCGGGGTAATTTGCTAGACATTGCATATATATAAGTAATGTTTTTAATATTCATATAAACTGTAAGTCATTATGTGAGTCTTATAGGCTAAACTGAAACTTTTCATAAATTTATTCTATATTAGTTCATTTTTTAAAAACATTACTTACCTATTATGAGTAGGCATAATTTGTATAAATTGGGTAAAAAATAAAATACAAAAGAGCAACAAAAAAAACTGCTATAAAAAAAAAACGAAGCTATTTTCGAGCTTTTGAATTGGGATTTTTATATGTCGAAAAACATAAGATCCATATGTTATTTGTCTTATATGCTTACAAACAATTTGTAAAATAATACGCAATGATTTACACATATCGTTGGCTAACTGTACATTAAACTGTGCAACGTACAGCAAAATTGCATTTTCTGCAAAATAAACTCAAGATAGATAATTTTCACACAAGAATATTAAGATTAGTATAAAATAGTGTAAATTTGCGACAAAATGAACTAAGAGGATATGACATACAAATAAACGGCCTACTAGTATTAGAGCGTAACAAGATTAAATGCTTACATAAATATTGCACGATAAAAGTTATTTGAAAAGTTCTATGAAAAGTTATCTGAGATTTCGCTGTACTTTTTATTTTTTAGTATAGCGTTTATAGAAAAATGCAGTTTAACTGGTCAAATATAAAATACGAAATACGCAAAATACAATAAAATGCATATTTGCATTATCAAAGAGCCTATATGGAAACATTATTAAGTCAAGCATTTTCTTCGTGGATATAAGTCATTGTTTGTAATAAAATCCCCGAAAAGATTACAGTTACCGCCTAAATATGCAATGACATTGCAAAAACACTAAAACAAAAAAAAAAAAAAAAACTTTTTTGTAAGATACTTCTGCTAAGTTTCTATTTTAGATATGTATTAAAAGATAAATTTTAAGTTTTACAGAGAAAAATAACTCTTAATAGCGTGTAGGTTATTGTCAGGTATAATCTGATAGCTAAAATCGGACAAAAATTAAGGCCGACTTTTTTAATATCAAATAAAAATTAATCTTTTGTATCGCAAACATTTCAGATATGCATACTTACCCAAGCCGTAAATTTGCAAACGAATATTCTTGTATACAAGTTAAAACCAATATGTAGTTCAGGTTTGTAGTAAATCAGTCATTTTTTAAAGCCGATAGTTGCAATTGATATATAAAGCAAGCGGTGAAAAAGAAAAATGCACTTAAGTCAAATATAATTCATAAGAAAGAAAATCTGTTAGGATTGCATTGGAATACGAAAATATGAAAAGCCAATCCACTATTTGCAATTTTCCGAAAAAAAAAGTTCTTCTTCTAATATTTATTTTTATATGTAGTAATGTTAAAATGCTAAAGATTGGTTTTATGCGGTCAAAACATCTTTAAAAATATAGATAAAAATATTTTTGCAAATAATTTTTACTTTAAAGTACATACAGAGCAAAAAAAAAAACAAAATAGTACCCTTAAATGTGCTTACTTATTGTACCATAAAAAATTCACAGTGTTATCCGCTGTTATGAAACAATACATAATACAAATACACAAATCGTATTTATAAGCACAATGAGAAACTATAGCTTTAGATTTAGCGGTTCAAAACATTTAGAATCTGCATACTCATGAATGTAGTTTTTATATAAAAATTTGGTACTTATTATTTATACATTTCTTTAAGACATAACAAAAATGTTAACTGCTGTAAAAAAAAATGTATTACTGCACATATTTGATAAAACTTAACAGCTTTTTAAATTTAATCAAAAAGTAGTATCCATCTATGAGGGTAAAAGACCCATTAATTGCCTCAAAGCTTTGTAAGAAGTTTTGAATGCGAAAAAGAGTTCATCTTAAAAATGATACCAAGACAATGAAAAATAGCAGATCTCAAAAAAATGAGAATAAAAAGACAACAGGAATTTTTATATCGAAAACAAACAGTACCAATTGATTAATAAATGTAAGCGACAAAAAAGTTGTTATAAGCAAAAATACGATTTTTCTATTATAGCTGTGTTTTTGATGTTCTTATGGGCACTCATACAAACATCGTGTATATAAAACATATTATCCAAACATGGCCACCCCTGCCCCATGTGCCAAAAATTTACGCGGTGACTTTATTTTTACTTTTCATTGCGACCAAAGGTTGGTTATATATTGTGCAATGTTTTACCTAACTGACACATGATTACTTTTTTCTATTTATTACAAAAAGAGACAACATTGCTTTTTCTTGTATTTTTGTAAATAGACTTGTAAGAACCCGGCAATTGATGTAACGATACAATAAATAATTGTCCATAATAAAAAACAACAAGCCTTTTTCCGATGAACTTTCAAAATAAAGTGGCTATTACAATTTTTTACAGTTGTGTTCAAAAAATATTTTAATAGCTGTAAATATTTTCTAAAACGCAACAATGCCTTACGAATGAAAACAATAAAAATTTACTACGCTTGTCTGATTATTATATTTACGACCCTGGAGGTGCACATATTTTTAATATTGTAATTTCGTGATTTTTTTACATGGTGATTTATTCTTTGCTGATTTTGTGTAAATAATAACACAAAGTATGTAACCCGTGACGCTGATTTCTAGTAATGATAAAACAAATGGAGTAAATTCTTATGCAGATTTTGCGTTATTACTTACACAGATAAATTAACCCGATCGCTGATTTTGTATTTTGAAGCAAAATTATTTCTACACTACTTTTACATACTCGTGTTGTAAAAATCACAATTATAATTCATTATTTAAGACGATTGTAACTTTTTTTTTTAAAAAAGAAAATACACTGTCCGTCTTAGTTTTTTTGGGATGAGTCTATAACTTAGTAAACGTATTGAATTTTCGAAAAATACTAGTTTGTGAAAAAGTTTTTTACGTTCTACTTGAAACTAAAAAAAGCGACAATACTAAATATTAGATAATGGTATTTGACGAAATAAGAAATTTATTTGCTTTATCTTTTTTTTATAATGATTGTTATTATTTAAGAGCGTAAAATAAATGTGCTTAGTTTAAACCCCTCACATTTTTATAAGCAGTCAAAAGGGATTTTCAATTACGAACATCAAAGCAAAAATATTATTACCAGTAACTAAACAAATGAAGAAAATACATTAAACTACGTTATTTTTTGTTGTATGGGTTATTGGTGTGCCGCACAACCCAAAAATTGATTTTCAGGTTTTAAGTATTACATTTTTACATTTTTGATATAAAAAAGGTTCTTTGATCATTAAAAAAAAGGAAAAAGAAATAAATTTTTGAAAAATTGTAGACTTATGTGTGTATTACAGCATACGGATAAATATTGTGAATCATATTATTACAAAAATATTTATAAATTAAAATTCAGCGTTATCGATTTATGCAAATATCCATAAAAATTATAACATATTTTTACAAAATAAAAATAAAAATAATTATAATAGCTAAAAGCTTAAAATTACTTTAAAACAAAGCATCAATACGTCTTTTGATCTGGGTAAAATATATGCCATTCAATTTTACTAAGAATAATATTAACCAAAATTAATAGCCCGCAAAATAAGTTACAACATAGTCTTTAAATAAACAATTTTATATTTTTAACGCTGTTTAGATAACATCAGGTAAATAAAGGTTTGGCTGTATCTATATCGGGGGTTCTAGAGCAAATACAGTGGCGCAGCCAGGATTTTTTGTTGACCAGGGCTAGTCAGTATTTTTTCTTTAAAATAGGGCAAAAAAAAACACGATTTAAATTGACAAAATCTTTTATGTTTTTTTTTTTTAAAATTTTTAGTTTAACAATTTTATATTTGAATTTTTTTTGCAAAAAATCTCTGTACAAAAAAAGACCCCCCCCCCTAAATTTAGGCTACATGTTTTTTCTATGAGGGGGTTCCCCCCCCTGCCCTCCGTACTGCCCCCCTCTACCACCTCGCTACACCGCTAGGCAATATTATAATTTTTTTAGTATCAAAGAGATGACATAAAGGCGTCACCCGTTTCCAGCATACTTGTCAAAATGTTATTAAAAAAATTAGTATTAACATTTAGAAATTTTTTCATTGAGTTAATAACATAAAGAAATAAAAAAGTATTTGTATTTTATTTCATGTATATAAACTACGTTGTTAATATAATTTTTCTGCATCGATGTTTTTAAACATACTATATAATAGTAAAAAAAAAAAATATTTAAAATAACAACTGTAGATTAGACATAAAAAAATATCATATTAATGATAAATTTGCTACGTGTTACAAAAATGCATTTTTATGCCTATATCGATGTAATGACTGTTTATATTGAACAAAATATTCTGCCTTATAAAACAATTAACAAACAAAAAATAGATTTAGTTTTAATATTAAAGTTTTTAAGAGCAAAAAGAGCAAAAAGTATTTTTTCTGTGGTAGATGCGCTTTTTTGCATATGTGACCGCTGTTTTTTGCCTGTAGTTTGCGTTCACTTTTTGCCGACTATGTTTCTATACCACTTCGTAAATCCCAGCATTTGTAACCTGGAATTATATTCTTGATCAATATCGACAAACACATTTTTTGTAGGGGAAAATTCTATACTTTTTTTCGAAAACAAAAAACAAGGGTTTATTGAGATTATGGCATTGACATCTTTTAAATGTGGATTTTTTGTTGAATTATGTAATTGATCATTTTTCCTATGTTTATGTTAAGAATTCTAAAAAATAAGACTTATAATTATCCTTTTTTAATTGTGTCCTATACATTTTTTCAATTGTATTATCCATAGGGAATTGTCATGGACAAGGAACAATGTTTAATTGTAGAAGCAATACGAATTAGGATAAACGAAACCATTATAACATAAAAAAAATAAACAAATTTACATAAATTGCTTTTAAATAAAATTGTAGTTTCTGCCAGTACAATTACGGTAATTCTTTTTGTTTTGGTAAAAAAATAGAGTCATAAATTTAGCATTGCCCGTTTTTTAAAAAAGCTACTTGCTAATATTTTTGGATTTTATTGTTTCTTAAATTATAGGGACCCCCAAACTTTCGAAAGTTTAATTTTAAAAAAAACATTGCGCGGGTTTTTACTTTTAAGTCTTTTGTCGTTTTTAGAACTGGTTACTTTAAGTAAAAAAAAACTGTCGTTCTTAAGAGAAAGGACGGTATACCAATTTTCAAAATTGAAAAACATCAACTGCAGCGAAAATAACAAATATTTCAGATCTATTGTACACAAATAATATAAATGCCGACTATGCATGCATGCATGCATTTTGTTATTTTACATTCCCTTGTTTCAAAAATACGATTTTTATATAATAGTTTTCTGGGCTTGCATTTGTATTATTTGCGTTAATTTTTTGGCGACAAATTCTGTTCTTGCAACAGGGTTATGTGCTTTTTTAAATCGTATAAACATAATTTTACTCCCGGAGCGGCAACCCAATCGCATTTATATTTAGATTACAAAAAAAACGTTTTTTTGTTACCTTGGTTGGTTGAGGTATAACCAAAAACTTTGTAAATATGTAGTGAATAGTTAACTCTATTACTAAAACATTTGAGTAAATACAAAAAACATAAGGCTAGTTCTTTATATTAAAAACGTTTTTATTTTTTTATTAGCATACTTTTTACATTGAAGAAAACATTATGATGCTTGATAAATTCTGAATTAAAGCATATGTGCATTTGAAAACAACATGGGATTCGTATAAAGTGTACCGTACGCTCAACGCTTCTCTACACTGTTGTTGTTTGATAAAAAAAACATACACTACCTGAAACTTGTTCCAATTCGCCTGTAGACGACAGATGAGAAAAGCAATGCATTTAAGTCTATTTTAGTAGTCTTCTTATCCCTGGTGCGTTCTTTTTTGTATAATCTTTTGTGATCCTGGTATCATTTTTTACTTTCACACGTTCTTCAAGTTTAAACTGAGGCATCATTTTATTCGTTGTATTTTTTTGCATTTTTGTACGTCTCTGCAGTATTTATGTTTTTTTCGTTGAGTGCTGCTATGAGTGTCATATTATGCCATGTTGTATATATATAATAAATTCATTAAAATAGTTAAAAAAAACCATTAAAGATAGTGTTTTTTTTCGTATTGTACTTTTACTATTAGATCATGTCTATACATACTCAATCGATCTGAAATAGGCTTTTTTTTATCTTTAAATACTTCCAGAAATTTTGTATATTTCATCAACATGATTTGTCGCAGAACTCCGTCCACTTTTAAACTTGGGCATCTAAAATGAGACGTGATCAATACACTTGCTCTAAACTTGACTATGTACTTTTTATTGGTACTGTTTGCTGTGCCCAAACAATTCGCTTAAGATATCTTTCAGTAAAACTTTGGTTATAGATCTAGTCCCACAATTGTGCCCAGAGATATATTGTTTTTTTACTTGTTTACAATATACGTTCTGGTTCCCTTAGATGTCACTTCATAATTTTTTTTATATTATTTTTCAAGCGTATGTCACCAACCTCTATTTATATGTTTTTTTAAATCGTGCTAATTTATTTTCATTTTTTTATTGCGCAAAACTTCTGTAAAGTTTCTTACGCTGATTTTTTTTGTTATCTTTTCAACCATCTATTTTTCAATTTACAAGATGTTGTGTTTTCTTTATGGCGATCTCTTTATCATCTGTTTTTAGATCTATAAACCCGGTCGGCAGTTCGTTGCCTTATGATAAATCAATATCGCAATACACTAGTTATATTGTATATAACTATTCTATCTGGTGTATTTTCTTCAACGCTATTTTTATCTATCTATATTACCTTCTGAAAAAACAACATGACCTTATAAGCGTCTAAATCTTTGATTGTATATCGGGTCTATTTACAACGATAATCAAAAAATTTAAGCCACGTTCATTTTGTTGATCAATTTCTGAGTTATATTGTAATTTGTATTTTAAAATCGTTTCGAAGCTTTTTTGTTAGTGATTAAAGTAAATCTGTATCAATACAGCCATCCGTTTTTCTTTTGTGCGTATATAACGGCTAAAGTGTATCGTGCTGTTATCGTGCTAACGATTACTGCTGTGTTAAGTCTTTTAATTTAGTATGCAGTAAGATTCACTGCTTGAAAAACAAGCATCCATTCCGACCTTGTTTGCGTCGATGTCTTATGCGTAATCTTTAGTCATATCTGAAATGTAGCACTTTTATTTTTTCCTTCAAATTCTTACAATAACTAAATTTTAGATGCTCTTATTTATCCAATATCATTTTTTTTATTTTCGTACCAATTCGAACATATTCTTTTCGGATTTTCATTGTGCATATCTGATTATTTTTTACATCCCGTATAATCTTACAAGCGTGAAAATGATTCGAGTTGTATGACTATCTGTATCTCCATGAGATAGAGCTAGACTCGGTATTATGTGTTTTGACAAGTTATTTTGCAGAACAGAAATTTACTTTTTACCTTTTTTGCGTTTAATTATTTTTATTTATACATTATATAAAATAAATCTTTGCATAACGTCATGTATTTAAAGCCTTTAATTTTTGCAAAGGTGGCACACCATACAACAATATCTGAAATATATACGTAAAACTTTTTTTTTATAGGCTTGCAAACACTCACATGTTTTTCCTACACAGCTGCACTTTATTAAGACCTTGTTGCATCTTTTAAAATCGCGCAACCGTATAAAAATAAAAAGTGTTCTCTCTCTATCTGTATGCCGAAATGCCATCGAAAACCCGATAAAAGGATTTTGCAAAACTTTTGTTTTTGTTTGTAACGATTATAAATAAACTCAGCAATCCTTAGAATTTCTTACGGTTATGAGCAACCAACGATATATAAACGGTGCAAACCCTAGCAAATCCACAATATACCAACGCCTTACCGTTGCTGCACGCCAGGTTTTCGGTAAAATTTACATTTTTTGCACTTCCTTTTTTTTCTTATTATACATTTACTTGCACGAAATCTTCTAGATCTCATTCTGACGTTGTTTGTCTACTATAGCTGTAATCTATATCTTATGCATGGTTTATTTGTGTACACATATGGTGTCTCTGTATGTGATTCTTTAGCCTTATATTCACGAAAAGATCCCCTAATAAAATTTTTATCTGATACAATATTAAAACGACTAATATTCTTTCGTTTTTATAGATGCCTTTTTCTGTAATGGCACAAAATTTTCTCCTTAAATCGTATAGTATAAAAGTAACCAGTTTTTATTCGAACTCATAACAGCATTTGCATTTTTAAATATGATCAAATTTTTTAACAAAAGCACCGCTATGGGGACACCAGTAGTACCAGTGTCTACAAATGAAGACAACCTATGTCATGTTATTCATATAAACAAATTTTTAGATTTTTCCTATTATTTGTTTTGCTTACACCATTTGCCTTCCATCTTAAAGACTCTTTTATTGACGGCTTACGTTTTCCAACTTATATTTAGCATAAATTAGTTTTCATTACGTGCATGTACGCTTATATTTGTATTTTTTCTTCTCTATAAATAAATAGTTGATTTAAAATTTGTTTTAAGTAAAAAACACCTTTTTGTCGTTTCATTGTACGATGTGATGCTATTGTATACAAAAAAATCTACGCATTTAATTCAATTCAATTTAATTCAATTCTATATAACATTTTACATTTCTATTCTATTTTATTCTATTCTATTCTATTCTATTTTATTCTATTCTTTTCTATGATATTCTATTCTATTCTATTCTATTAGATTCTATTACATTCTGTTAATTCTATTCTATTCTATTCTTTTCTATTCTAAAATATTCTATTATATTATACTCGTTTCTACTCTATTCCATTCTTTTTAATTCTTTTTTTTTTTTTTTTATTTCATGTTATTCTATTCTATTCGGTTCTTTTCTTTTCTTTTATTTTATTTTTTTATTCTATTCTATTCTATTTTTTTTTTATTTTTTCTATTCTATTCTATTCTATTTTATTTTATTCTGTTCTGTTCTATTCTTTTTGATTCTTTATAATTCTTTTCTATTCTTTTCTATTCTATTCTATCGCATTCTATCC
>JAQFYM010004533.1:0-15243 GCA_034694785.1 Agrenia bidenticulata
ATTCTTTTTTTTATAATCCTTTTATTTAATGACAAGCAACTTGAATTTTTTTGTATCGATGGCATTATTTTTTGATGACGACGATATATTTTTAATGTTTTTTTTTGGATTAAAATGTCTAAAAGAAGGAAATATTTGTATTCTATTGAATGGTGAAACATCGCTGTAAGTGATGTTTTAGATGTGCAATTTTATTGCGATTTTTGTGTAAATCAAAATCAATTTACTATGCTTGTAACCTTTTGTCAATCTTGCCGTTTTGGTTCGGGTAAAACAAAAATAGAACTATATCTAGCCATTTATCTATATTTTTACCGAAAAATCAACTTTCGCGACATTTCCGAGAAATTCGGGTGTTCCACCCACTTTAAAAAAAAACTCAAAAAGATAAACAAGATTTTGACAAGCAAATATGATACTGTAATTTTTTACCTAGTAAAAATTTGTTTCGTTCACTTCCGGAAGGATGGTTAATGTATTCCGAAAACGAGACAACACTCTATCGGTTGATGGTACTCATTTAAGAATACAACAACCGTATATTTTATCCGACAAATATGTGAATCGAATTTATACCCATTCAGTTTATTATTTGTTAGCATGTGATACCTCTGAAAAGGTGCGATATAAACTTGGCCTCGGTTTGTGGGTCAAGCCATGACTTATTTTTATACAGATAAGTGCATTTATATGTGTGGGTGGATTTTTCTATACCCTTTTGTTATCACATAATTGGTTACAGTGCATTTCAGACGTCAGCAACATTTCTTACTGTTGTAAAATCTGCGATTTTACAAGGTGATATAATGTTTAATGACATGCTTGTGTCGCATAGAATAAAGATTGAGTGTGTTATTCCGACAATAAAGCAAAAGTTAGGAAGATTATATCGTTTCCTGGAACATGGGGAGAGATTTTTTTATAGAAATATTTTTACAGTTTGTATTCGTTAAATAACTTTTTATTAGAAGAAGAACACTGAACACTATAATTAATAGTATTATTTAATCATATCATTGATTTTCATTAATAGTTCAAGAATGTTTCTTTCATTACTCTGTAATTCTGATATCTCTTCTTTTCACATTTAATTTTTGTATTAACAGCAGATGATGGTTAGGCATGTTTTTGCATATTGCTATATTCACTCCTCATTATATTTGTTTTATCAAATGCATATATCAAAAAATCCATTTGTGGCTCATCCTTTGACACCTTTTTTTTCTTCGTTTCACTTTTTTCTTTTTTTACCTGGCGAACTTCCTCATTGAATCTACTATTTTTCTTGTCATCTATACTCCCTATAACTTGAAATTGTTTATCTTCTGAATCTAAAGCCGGATCGGCGCAATCTCGAACCTTCAAAGCACTCTTTCTGCATCAAATCCCAATTGACTTATTTAATCCCGCTTCCCCTTGTTTTTTGAGACATTGATATTTTTCCTATAATCCTTGAGAAGTATGTAGTATTTTATTTTTGCCTCATCTCCTTAACACTGTACTGGCCTTCTTCCGCAATTTTCTTTCGGATTGCTTTTTGAATATGAGCCAATGTTTTTAATGCATCGATTTGATTGCAACCTTTGTACTATTTCTCACGTCAAAAAATCGTTTTATATGTATGTAACTGAATCTTTGTTCTGTCATTTAAAGGGGTCTTAAAATAAAAGAAATAAATGTTCCATGGTCCATAGACTGGAAGAAAAATTAACCATGGTAACATAAATACCATTAAGCAAACAAATACACATTTCCGTGCATTTTTCTACCATGTTAAAATCCTTTTCCATGGTGAAACTTTTAGGGCGTAAAACGAATATTAATTATATATGGTAGAAAATAAATACCCGCCCTAAAGCTGTCGTAAAATGTTTTTGTGACCAATATTGTTTTTTAAGTAGTCATTTACCCGCAATTTTTCAACTCGGTTTTTTGTTTTTGTATTTGTATACAACAAAATCAATTTTGTTAGTAAAAAAAGCATTTAACAATAACAAAAGCTTTAACCTTGCCAATGGTTATTTTTTCGTAGTTTTTTAACCTAAAATAATAGCGTATTTGAAATCAACAACTTACAAATAGTCAAAATTAGGAGCTAATCACAATCTAAATGTGCCTCTGGCTACCTAAGGTTTTTCGGCGACTGCTGGCGAAATAGTTTTTTGGAAAAAAACAGGTGTAATAACAAAATAAAAAATAAATTCCCCGATTAATTTGTTGTTAACTTAATAGTGTATAAAATGAATACTCTGCATTACTCGCATACCTTTTAGCAACAGTTCAAAGCTTTTTATCAAGGAAGAGCGCGCGGGCACAGCGCATCTCTGCTATGCGTCTTTACTCTTAGCGCACTAGAGTGCTATGCTGATGTGCAAAAAGATATATAAAGGCCCTGTTCTGATTTTTTCACCCCGGGTGAAAAATTTTGTATCTATTAAGGTTTTTTTATAATACAAACCTGACTAAGTCAACCCAAGCCGAATAAATAACCCTTTGTTTTTTTTTGAACCGAGGTGTAAACTAAAAGTAAAAGTGTTTTTCTGGGATACATTTTTCCGGTGTTTTTTTTTCTCCCGGGGTCACCTCGGGGGACTCGTAGCCTAGTTTATGGTAAATTGACCCGGGGTATAAAAATCGAAACAGGTTTGTAGTAACATCATATTGATATTTACAACTATTTTATATGTATTTTTAATTATTACAATCAACTAGCCTCTAATAAGTTTTATTATCTGGTGGTGTTTATATAGCAAAAATGTAATAAAATGTAAGGTTTTTATCGCAATATTCGCGTAAAAAATAGCGCTTATAGCTTAAAAAACGTTTGATCTGTATATATTGATAAATAAAAACAAGCGAATCAACGGAAAACGGAAAAAAAGGTAAAAAGTAAGATTGAAGGCACGCATACTATAAAAAATATGCAGAAAATATATTGAGTTTTTACAGCCGAGTTTTTTATTTAGAGTGCAATAATTGAGGTGGTTTTTATTTTGCACCCCAATGCAAATTTTGCGCAAAAGATGGTGTAAATACAATACAAACTAAAATCAAAATGTATTTTTTATTGTTAAAAAATACATGGTGTTGTAAGCTAAATAAGTTCATTTTATTGACAGAATAAGAAACAATATTTTGATATCTTGTTAAGGCTTGTTGATGCCTAATGCATCAGACTATCTCCTGGAGACGCTAAAAAGGTATCCTGTGCAAGTAACAGAGTAGGTTGTTGCTCCAGGAGCAAAGCTACGCCAGAGCGCTAATCGACCGCAGAGACTAAAGCAAAGGGTCTGAGACTTTATGTATAGCATCAAGTCGAGTTGGGTTTATCGGCTCCAGCCGATAAATAAACGCCCTCCGCATGAGTTGAAATTTATGGTTAATTAGCTCAAAAAGCATATATTGCTCTGGAATATGAATTATAATATGTAATAAAGCACATGATCTAGAAAAAACCATTGTTCCATAAAAAAAGTATACAAGAAAATAATTATAAATAAATAAGTACTTTTTCAACATGTCTTATCCTCCGCGTAGACAAAAATTAGCCCGGCACACCAACTTATCCAACTCTAACTATTAGTTTTTTGCGCTTATAAATTTATACCCAAACAGAATAAGCTAAGGAGAACCGCAAAAAAATCTTTGTACAATATAATCACATGAGTCTATAATTATGTATCATCAACTCTCGATTGAAGTACAGTTACCCTTCAGAAACTAAAACACTAACGTGTTAAATTTACAAATGTTCACATAAGAGTATAGAGTAAACATGTTTTGATAAAACGTATAAAAAAACAGTAAATTATTGTGCTGATTCAAAAAAATGCATAGATCGTTCGTAAGCTTCAATTGACCGTTTTTTTTTGTTTGAATGTAAATAATATTATAAATTTAATTACTTAGTAATTATGACTGTTGTTTACATTTGAAACATAATTTAAAATTTCTACTAATTTGTACGGCAAAAATAATACCAATTGTTTACATTAAAAAAGTTATGCCCTAATTTGAGGGTACGTGTTTACTTTTAATTAGATCAGGTTTAGATTAAAAAAAGGTTACTGTATATTTTTGTTTTATATATGCTAATATTACAGGTTGTTGATATCAAAAAAATGTCATGGTTTTTAAACGGTTGTAAATTCTTTGCAAAATCATTCGAGATTGTTCAATCTGTCTCAGTCGTTCTTGATATACCAGTTGTTTCATGAAGTAAAATATTAAACACAAGACAACCTTTTAATATAACAACTGATAGATTAACAGAACATGATGTTCCACCGCGTACTATACTTCACTAATAATCGTATAAACCGGTATACCAAATAAAGCGTGGTTTATTCGTAATGACATTGCAGAAAGCCTATAGACACAATCACAATATTTGACACTAATCATGCATAAACGTATATATACTTTTAAATTCGTAGCCTTTTTACGCACTACTGTAAAAAATGTGTCATGAATTTAAATCCGGAGAAGATTAATTAAGTTATTATGCTGTATAAATATTACCGGAACTGTGTAAAGGACGGACACAACTTTGACCTGCAGTGATTATGTACTTACAACAACTTAAATTTTTGACGCTTACATGGCTGATGTATGCGGTTTGGGTATTATTTTTAGTGTTAATATGTATGGTATCTAATAAAAAATTGTGTACATTTATCATGCTGGGCATAAATTTTTTTAGTGGCTATTCTGACTTTGTTTTCTTTGCAAGCTCAACTTTTTGTGTTTTTAGAAAATCATGTATTATATATTTTTTTGTACAATGAAGTTGCAGATAATGCTAATGTCTCGTACAATTGAACACATGCTTTTTGTTTTGTATTGTTATTGAAAACACAAAGTCGTAAAATATACATTTTCTTGACCTGAACATCTGCATACTGTTCTCTTTTTTTATATAAAAGTAACAAATCTTGTGCGCTTGTAGTTCTTGCTGCATTGTAGCTTTTTTTCTTCAGACTAGATTTTTTTGTAGGTTTGTTGAGTTAGATTGTATATGTCTAGCCGTTACATTGTACAGTTACACGCAAAAGCTTTGTTTTAAAAAGATTTGAAATTTTTTTAGTCGAAAGAAGTTTCACGTATCCATTCTTATGCACACTGTTGTTGCAAATCATTGAAGCTTTTGTAGTAGTACGTATAGCGAACAGTTTACGTATGCGCCGTAGAGCAGCGGAAACAACCCTGATACAGATTTTATTTGATAATTTTACTGTGATATTTATTACATAAAGACGCCGCAAACATATGCCTTCAATTTATCTTTTGACACCAATATGCGGTAAAAAAGATGTTCTGAGTACGCGTTTGGTACTGTTGATTTTACATTTTAGTATTTTTGCGGTTGTCAGTAAAGATTTTAATGCAAATTTCTTTTTTCACTCTATAAGAGACACCTTGGTATTATTGCTGTACGTAAAAAATGCACTATATTATATACTGTCAATAATTCCAAAAATTACATAGCCGTTTTAAAAACATGTTAAGTTTTTCTTTTGATGTACTATACTTAGTATCATTTACTTAATATTATCATCTCAAATGTATTGCACAACATATTAATTACTTTCACGACTTTTATAACTGGTATATGGTCTTGAGCTATATATAAAACCTTTTTAAAACAACATTTTTATAAATTAGATCTTCATTAACAAAATTTGTTAATTTTTGGCAAATATTTCGCCATCTATTAGGGCATGTATTTACAATTTGCTATGGCTATGTTCGAAGCCAAATTAGGTTTAAAAAAATTCCGTTTAAAAAAATAAAATTCCGTGGTAAGCTAAATGTGTATCGGTTCAAGTACTTCATGGATATTTTACAATGAATGTTCTTAGGTCTTGTCCGTCTCGCAGCGGCATTTTTTTATAAGATAATGTAATTTAATTACATATTTAACTACGGAAGAACGGACAAACGAAATACTTGAGCAGCCTGTACCGCTTCGACATAGTAACAAATACAAAGCTAATTTTACTGATGCAAAAAATAGTGCAAAAAGGATGTTAAGACTTTGGGGAACTATATGCAGAACTATGTACAAGATTTTTGCTATCTAATGTAAAATAAAAATGTTATTACCTGCTTAAACAATAATCAAATTCGATTAACAATCAAAGACAATAGTAATTTTATTCCTACACATAAATTATATACTAGGCACAAAACGAAATTCGCCTTAGAACGTGCAAGTAACCAATTACTATAATTCAAACCCAAACTCACAACTCGAATTTTGTGGCAAAACTTTTTGCACGCAAAGTGTCTTCCATCGCATATTTACTAGTGTGAGTCAGCTGTTATGCACCAAAAAAAAGGAAAACTAGGAAAAACAACTAGCAAGTTCGGCCAAACGAAAAGAAAATTAATAATATATACTTACTAATAAAACATAAGGTCTTGTATGCAAAAGAAAAAAATGGTCTTTAAAAGAAAAGTTTTTGTAACATATGTCGGACACTTACAAATAGAATCGGATGCACCAAGCAAAGGTGAACAGTAAGTCATGATTACACAAATATATCGGTGTGATCCTGATTATGTGATAAGAATTTTTAAGTGCCAAGTATTGAATCATTAAAAAAAATAATAAGAAAGAGGATAAAAATAGATAAAACAAAATGTTCGTGTTTTTTAAAAACAGCTTTAATTATTTCTGGTGTGTCTATATAGGCTTATACCTGTTCTTTTGTACTTTTAGGGGTAAAAGATTAACTTGAAAAGGTTCTTTTTTTATTAACTTTATATTTTTTTGTATAGATCTGTTATAGCAAGAATAATTTTGTTTAACCATACACTTACATGTATCTTTAATTATCATTTTTAAACAAGTTTCTATGGGTATAAAGTGCTAACCCTCTTTTTTGTATAACATAAACTTTTTTTTAACTTTTTGTTAACACGCGAGGAAAACACATTTATTTAAAAATAAGCAAACACGACTTGGAGAAATAATTGCAAATTACGATAAGAAATCTAAACCTGTGGATGAATTTAATTGGGACAATAAAAAGGCAATAGTTCTGTGCCGTATCGCGTTTTTGGTTTTTAGAAAGAAAAAGATAAAATTTATTTTTCATTGCAAACATAGACCAATAATTTTTTATAAAAGGTATAAAGAAAAAAAAATTTTTTATTTTGGTATTAGGCTCAAAAAAATAGTTTTTTATTATGTTATTAGGCTCAAAAAAAAGAACACTTTAGAAAGTATATGGTATTAAGAGTACAAAAAAAATGTTTGTTATAGTACTTATTAATTTATTAAACTGTTGATCTCTTTTTTAAAAAGCACGTTTGCTTTGCCCCACTCAATTTTATTCTTTCACATATATTTTTACACCATTGTTCTGTTATTAGCAAAATCAAGCATCATATTATGCCTACAACAGGCAAGAAAAAATTTTATGGCAAAATTTTTATCCTCACAATTTTTAGTTAAGGAATAACTCTTTCAAATACGCTTTGCAAGATACCAAAAATTCTTTCAATTACTATTCGTTTAACGCATTATATTGTGTATTCATATTTTGCTTTGCGGTGGAATTGCCACATGAGGGGCTGATCAACGGCGGCAAGATAGGATATTATGCGACTCTATTAACAAAATATGGCGACTGGTTTTTTTCAATATTACATGACAGCTTACTACTTCTGAAAATATACAACCCTTACCTTGATTCTGCGTAAACTTCGTTTACAATACGTTTGGCCTTATATTATCAACTGTAATTTGCAATACGGTTGCAAAACATCCGTTGCAGTTGGTATATCTTGCGGTAATTTTGTGGTAAACCTAATGGAAAATTCTAACCCAACTATTGAAAAAATTGTTCGATAGAAATATCTTGTTGTACAAACCACTTCCGTTAATTGCTAATTGTTGTTGTTTGCAAAGTTTTTTGAATATTGCAAGTATTTAAGTTTGTAATAAATCGACAAAACTTGTTTTTTTGTTGATGCATAACGTTGTAATAGACCTTAATCTGCTTGTACAAAATGATATTTAATGAACGCGGGCCAAAAAAATCAAAGAGCAAAAAGAAAAAATTCTGTCATTTTCGAATTTATATTTTATGTACAAGTTGTAATTTTACTTCATCTTATATACTTAACATTTTTGGGACATTCTTTAAGTCTCTTTAAACTCCATCATTTTTTTTTTTGTCTTGCGCAAGTGTGCAGGTTTATAAAACATGTCTATTTTTAAGGTATAAAAAGTATATGGTTCCATTTTTCTTACAATTTGACAATTCTTCGGCAATAATTTTGCCGTGAGTTTTATTTCCAAAAGATGACTTTGGGTCATGAAATATATTCTAAAAGGGGGTAATATGCGTTTATTTTTTGTTGGTCAATAAATCCATAGTAAAATTTGCTTTTATTGCCTAAAATAAAAATTTTAGTGAATCAGATTCTGTTGTAACAATATTCTAGCAAAAAATAGTATACATATCCTCCTACACAGCCTTACCGGGCACGAGTTTTGTATATATATGTTAATAATTTTTAACTTTTGTAAACGAGTACGCCAAACTTGACATGCACATATCATACGTATATTTGTGCAATAGTGGTTTCTAGTAATGTAAAAAATGCATTTTTTTTTCGTTTTATAATATCTTATCTTACAAATTGTGAAGTACCATATGTAATATTATCCAAAAATATAACTTATTGGCAAAAATTGACTTTTAAAAATTTGTAAGTCGAGTTCGAAAATTTTTGTGACGCTACTTTGTTTTTGCGTCAATTGGTTTGCGTATATGAGGGGCTATTTACTCATTTTTGTGTTAGATTCTTAAAAAAACATTTTTAGAGTATAGCAAAGTCTTTTTGCCATGTATATGCACGAACAAAAAACGTTCTGTAAATATATACGCTTTACATATTCTTGTGATGAATTATTAAGTTTTAAATAATTTTAAATGCAATTTCCTTAAAATAAAAAACTCTTTACAGATTTTTATGTAAAAAAACAAAGAAACCATAATAATATTTAAATTCAAAATGCGTATTTTTTTATAAAAAAACGTTTGGTTATATCAAAAAAAAAAAATTGTGTCAACAAATACTAAAATACAAAAATATAAATATATACCTATTTTTCTGTTTTATAACAATTTACGTTGCAGCTTTTTATTGTTAAAACATGGTTACTGAATGCCGTTATTATATTAAGCTTTGTATGTTTAAGAGTATTATGCTACAATATCACATGTTTTGAGCACTGATAACCATTTTTAAAAATATGATCTAACAAAAAAAATTAGTGTTTGCCTTACTACTTTTTTATTTTGTATGTGCACTTTATTGCGTATGTACTGCAACTGAACACATAACGGAATTGCTGTGCAATAATTTTACAGCTAAACTTATTTCTCTGAAAAGATAAAAAGGGGGACTCCCGCTAGAAAAAAAAAAAATCATAGAGGAATTGCAAGAAGCTGACTGACCTAGTTGGGCGAATCTTAATTTGCCTTTTTTTTAGGTTTTTTACTGTACAGTCTCATTGTGCCAAAAATAAAAAACGTTTTTGAAGTCAAAAGATCACGAAACAGTGCAAAAAACATGAAATCTTAGATTTGTTGAATTATGGCTGGCAAAAAAATGTCTTTATTGTTTTTTATCGAATAGGAACGTTTTTTAAAGATCTTTTTTACAAAACAAGTTGATTTCAAAAGAAATTTGCAATAGTCAGCCCTTGTATTTTATAAACGATAATTAAGTGTTTTTTTTTTTGCATAATTTATATAATTCAAATTAACACTAAAACTTATAAATATTTTTTTTATCTAAAAGTTCAAGATAAATTGAAATCTTTTTCTCTTATACGCCATCCGTTACGTATGTGGTATTGAGACGAAATAAATTAAACAACACAAATAACAAATGGAAAAATTTTACGGATATTTTTTTAAATTACATGTAAAAAGCACATTTTCTATAATAAATACGCTTTTTTTATGCTAAAAAAATGGATTTTTTTTTCTGGTGCTCAGATTTTAAAATACAAAGAGGGGTAAAAGAATTTAATAAAACCGGTTTTAAATATTAATCATTTTAGTTTTTTTATGAAAAATAGGTGTATATTTATAGACAGATAAAACGTGCCAACTAAAGATTTCTTTGGTCCTAAATATTTTGTAATAAAAAAATAATATGTTTTCCAAATTAATATATACCATTAAAAATTCCAGGAGAGTTTTCTAATTGAAGTTGATTTTCCGTAATCGGCCTAAAAAATTCCAATGTAAAAATTATAAGAAAAAATTTTAAAACTGATTTAATTTGAAGTAGATGTATTTAAAATTACTGAACAACGTGTATTTTTAAAAATGATTTTAAAGTATAAACAAAAGAAATATTTACTATCCCTAAGTATAAAATAAAAATGGCGTACAACAGAATAGATGTTGCCGGTCAACGTGTACATTGCGCGTGTCATTTAAAGACGCACAAGCATTCATTGTATAATTACGGTAAAAAATGGTATTTAGTAAATATAGAAAAAAAAAATGTTACAGAAAACATTGAGGTGTATAAAACTTTTAACGCTCGATAAAGGCAAAAATATCAATTTTGTTTTATTTATAAAATCATGACAACTTCATTAAATTATTTCTGCTTGCATTTTTTTTACTCAGCTTTTTTGTTTGATTTATACAAATAAAAATTTATATAGAAACTACATGTATAAATACTGTAATATAATAACAACATACAATAAAGTGTTTTTGCCGTCCTTCTAAATTGTCTCGCTATCGCCGAAAAAATTGTTTTGAATTATTTATTTTTTATACAAAAAAAATGGTTTATTTTTATATTTTGCATCTTGCTTTTATTTTTTTTTAATATTATTTTTTTGTTGGTATTGTAGAGTGCAATCTCTAAGTAAAAGATAAGGTTTATAGGCGGTATATAATTGCAAAATTTTTGCAAAATTTTTGCGTTTATAATAGTTAAGGGCATGTGATCTTTTTTGACCTATAGGGTAAATAAACGCAAACTAAGTAATACATATAGAAAAACCAAATGAATAAATACGAAAAGTAACGCATTTCAGATTTAACGCTTTACGTTTTTATATGTCTTAGTAATTTTTCTAAGTTATAATTTACATTTAATATTATGTTTCGAACAATTCCTATAGGGTTCCAGATATTTTTATGTTTACTTTTTTGCCCCATAGGTACATTTTTCCCCATGGGGTAATTCTCTTTTTTTGGATTTTTTTCTCCCTATGGGTCCACCCAAGGGTATTTTGAAATGCACCTAAAGCCTGTATATAAATGACAGAGTTTACGATTGAAATGACTCAGAGATCAATCCACCTGAGAATGGAGCGGAATATGCATCTAAATGTCATATGTATAGGAACAATGGATACAAAATCAATTTAATAGGAAGAAAAAGCATCAACGCTGTATTTGACAAACGATTGAATGTAACAATTGAAAGAACAAAGAGCCTGTTAAATCCTTACGAAAGAAGAAACTTGATGCCAATAAATCTGGCGCCGGAAGAGTGAAGTGAAAATATTAGGAATATTTTATGTCAAGTGAAGCGTTGGGATCAAAAATAGTTCCTGAGGGGTGTGTTGACTCGGCAATAAATGCCGTTGAAATTGTGAGTGGGGTGAGTGATGATCAATAGTAAAACGTTGGCAATGAAAAAAATTAAACAATAGTAAAAAAATCCTGAAACTATTAAAAATACGCCTTAGAAAAAGAAAATGAGCGATATGGATCAAGTTCTTAATTTTATGAGATAAGACAGCGAAAAAAAAATAGTTTTCAAAAATATATTATAAAAACGGAATAACACCATATTGAAAAGAGAATTGAGAATCTTGGAAGTATATCAGATGAAATGGAAGCAATACTCAAAAATTAAAACTAGATATATTAATATTTTAGTTTTGATTTTTATTCACTTTTTTTTGCACTAGTTTTTTTAAAAGCTTCGCAATATGAATTACATTTTAAATAAAAAAAAGATATATGAAATACAAATAATAAATTGAAAGACATTTTTTTTGGTTACTTGATTGTTCATGCAACACTGCTTCATCAAAATATCTATGAAATTCGTCATAAATTCTTGATTCAATTGTTATATTGTATACACCAAAAATGCTAAAAGAAAATTACCGTGTTAAAGTGTGCCTTATTATTAGTTTTGATATGCCTTTTTTTTAAATTTGTATTAGAAATATTTAAATGCTTTTTAATTGTTATTCTTTCTATAGAATAAATATATTGTTAACCTGTGACACTTGATTAGTAAGTGGTTATTATATGGGGTATAGAACAATGGTGTATGGCATAAGCTGCGTCACCGTTAATATAATATTTTGTATTGTTAATATATTCTTTATTATTCTCTTGAGCCAATCTTTCTTTATCACAGCGTGTAATACAAATTAATCACAGGATGAAACGTATGCACCTGTAAAAACGTATCTTATACGTATTTAAATTTACATGCACATGAAAAATTATGACTAGGAAAATTTTTTCTGTTGATTTATCTTTCCTGTAAAAATGTATCATTTTTAAAGGAGACTTTGTTCCATCAATCACAAGGATAAGACCCGTAGAGGTGATATTGACATAAATCCATTTGATAAACCGGCAAATTCTTCTTGTCGAGGTAGAAATAGAACCATATCTTCTATACTAAAAAACTGATCAATCACGAAAAGTTTAATTTTGTGTACATGTAAAGCTGAGCATCCAAAAAACATTTATAAATCTCTGTATGTTTTTGACTTCCTTTAAAAGTAAGATAACATAACAATCGCTTTTTTAACTCATTGGGTTTGTTAAATGTCTTGCCTTATAAAATATTTACTAGCATTTTAATTTGGTTTTTTTTAAATATTTGCATTTTATTTACTTGTAAAAACATTCGTAAAGATTAAAATTATTAATCCAATGTCTCTGATAATGCAATTTGTTTTTTACTAACAATGACAATGTAATTTAAAAATTGCTATTTACACATTCAAATAGTACTACTTTATTATTTGCGGAGCGCATAACCAGGTGGAGAAAACAAACAAGGAATACGAAAAATATAATAAAATACTTATGGGGGAAAAGTGTACACTTTTCTTTATGTTAAAAAAATAATATGATACCCCTATGGGTCACTAGCTACCATAGGGGTTGTTAAGAGCCCTTTATGGTAAAAAGTGAACATGCCCCTAATATATTTTTAACTTTTTTAGCATCTCCTAAAATTCCAGCTAGCTATTTTTTTCTATATGTTTTATCGGGTATTTAAAATTAATATACATACAAAAAAAGCATGAATAGTGCGTTGAAATAGAACAAGGGCTTTGCAAGGAATACAAAACTAAACATTTATTATATATGGGCATTTGAAAAATCTCAAAAAATCCCTACAATAAAATGTGAAAATTAAAAACAAATGCCAAGCACTCTTGAGGCTAGCCAGATAAAAGTACGCTGCTTTTTAGCCAAAAAAGTTTAAACCAAATTATGTAAAGTGTTGATTTTTTTAAAGCTCTAATAGTACACGAAAAACATGGAGGGTGTTGATAATAACACAACACCCTTTTTATGTACGATAGACAAAGTGTTAAATGTTTTCGAGCATAATAAATACGCGCTTGTATAACAAATCTTTTTTAATTCTGCAAGTAATTTTTTTCTATGTATTATTATTTTAAAAGAATTTTTCTGCGTGTATACACTTGTTAGCTGAGTTGTTCAACTAGAATTTTATAGCTGTACATGTATTATTTTTATGTTTAATTCCAGAACTTATATTTAAAAAAATTTTCTGCGAGAAGCATTGACAAACTTATGCTAACATGTTTATGTTGCAGAAAAAATACTATAAAAATCGTAATTAAGTTTTTTCGGCTTTATAAATTTTATTTTTGTAATTTTTTGCATGCTTATGCAAAGCGTAGTATGCAAGTAAACGAAATGTCAGTTTTTAATATTTTAATCATTACATTGGAAAATTTATTTCGAAAACTGAACGCTTTATTCAGTGTCTGTATTAAGATGTAAATAAAACATAAGATAGCTTAGTTCCTTTTACGTGAATGTTAATCTGATGTACTGAATAAAAATTGTTTTCATGTTTTTTTCTACTGAATAAAAAAAAACTTTCGCTTTTAACAAATATATGATAATATACGAACACAAAAAATGTAACAAATTAATATTACACATGGTCTGTTGCATAACCTGTGTGTGGAAATAAGGTAAAATTTTCCCAATATAATGTTAAGGAAAATGGAAGCTTTTTGTATAATCAGATGCCGTTTTAGAAACTGATTGCTTTTTATAAAAAGGCGTGAGACAATTGATATTATTATTAATAAGTATACTGTAGACAAAATAAGATTTTTTTGTTGCATAAGCACACTTTTTGCTACACAAAAGTATTTAACTATCGATATAAAAAAAACATAACTTGTAGGAACCAATACAAAAAAAAACCGTTTACACATGTGAAAAAAACACGAATAAACTTTTTGAAAAATGTTTACATGTTTATATAACGCTGCAATAAAAAGGAAAGATCAAAACCGTTTTATTTTTCATTATTACTAACTTAATACAAACGTGTGTAATACGCAAAAATTTAGAAACAGTGACTGCTAAAAACTAAAACTAAACTTTTTTTAACCTTATAATGTTATTAAAAATATATCTAAAATACATTTACATAAAAAAAAAGCATTTTTTCATCAAAAAGACTACGAGCTACGCAAGAGTACACTCCATTTATAAGCAAATTGCGTAACATACAAATGTAGAAATTCACAATATTATAAAGTAAATGCGAATAAACAATGCATTAAAACAATTTGCAAATATCAAAATTGGATTAAATTGCGTGTTCACTTTTAGACTTTTTTGGCGGAATATTTATAGGTCGCTAGTGATCCTTTTGATTTCTAGTTTTTTTGCGTGTTCAATGTTTTTTGCGTGTGTTTTATCGTGTCATTCTTGTTGTTGTAGATTGTTTTTATCTTTTCTCACTATTTAAACTATTTGTGATATTTATACAAGATTAAAATATTCTAGCTCTAGCTAAAAAAAACAATCTGTAACATACTCGTAAGTGTACATTTTATCGTACTGCGTACTTGTAAAAAGTTTTCAAATGTTCGTTGTATTTTAAAACTGATTATGTTTTTTTTATTTAAAAAAAAAGTAAAAAAAAAAACCATAC
>JAQFYM010004534.1:0-15243 GCA_034694785.1 Agrenia bidenticulata
CCCCGGGGCGAGTTGTCTTTTATGCCCCACGGGCGAGTTTTGGACAACTCGCCCCAGGGCGAGTTGTCCAGCATCCAATTTATACTTCTGGTATAAACTAAAATATAAAAATCAAATGTTGTTTTTGCCCAAAAATAATTTCGTCCAATGTAATAACGGATATGCAAAAAAAAACAATATTTTCTCCTCAATACCTCGTTTTAATTCAAAGACTTATTTTAAGACTTATTGTTTACATGAAAGTCCATCTAAACCTCTTTTTGAAAAAAAAAATTGAAAAAAAAAATTGTTAGTAATATTAAGAAATTAAAAATGTGTATTTTAAAAAAAACAAGTTATTTTTACATAAACTGCTAATAAAGCACGTCGCCTTCTTACATAATGTATGTTTAAAGAAAATGAGTTTTACATTATTTTTTTTTTATTTTAAAACAAAAGTCAATAACCTAAGATTATATAAAAAAAAATAACAATTATAATCAACTTTTATTATGCGGTTTTTTGTAAAGGTATATACAATTTTTATCTTATATATTCCTATAGTCACCTGGTCATGAATTTTTTTAAGTAAACTTGCTTATTTAAAAAAACAATCCAATATTGTTTTGTTAAAAAAGATTTATTTGCATTCTTTAACAAATTGCAGTTTGTTTTTTATACAACTTTTGTGGCCTTTTGGCTTCTAAAAAAGCAACATTTGCTTTTGGGTAATTTCATTGTTATACTAGACATATTTACATAAATATCAAATCAATGTATAAATTAAAAACATTTATAATTGTTCGTATATGAATAAACGAATTTTTAAAGAAAATTAAGACGTATATGTTCTGTTTTTTTGATTATATGGTTTTAAAAATATAAGAAAAGTTTGTAATGAATAAAAAGGGTAACTCATTGAAATACCAAACTAATACTTTAATCAATACAAAAAACTGTTGAGTATTAGATATTCTTTTGTATCGGGTGCTTTTGTAATGTTTTTTTGGTTGCTTTTTTTTTGTTTTGTAATCATTTGTATAACTGATTCTTCTTCTCGTTCCTTGATAGCACTTGACAGGAGATGTAGAAAAAGAGTTGAGAGTAAATGGGTAAAATGGGTAAAGTTTGGTACATAAAAAAATAAATACTTACTCAATACTCTACTCATACTAACCCAAAATACTCCGAGTAACAGAGTAAAGTGGGTTGAGTGCCCAGCTTTATAAAATGGTCGTTTGTTTTTATATTTTTTGTCATTTTAACAATATTTTAGAACTTTAAATTAGACACCCACTATTTAACAATTCCCCAAAACCATCTCGAACCGGACCGGATTGGTTTGGTCCGTTCCGACTCGTACTTTTTTTGGTCTAGTGCAGACCTCTAATTCCAAATATCAAGAGAATGTCAATGTAATACTGATTTACCATAAATAGAAAGGATAAATGGAATGTTTATATAAATCATTTTACATTATTTACCCCCACTAAATGACATTTATGACTTTTTCTATGTTTTTCCATGCATTCTTTATTTTGCGAGTAAAATGTGCAGGTGTAACGCATCCAAAAGCTACAAGAATTTATACAATAGATCATAAAATTGAGGCCAAGCTAAATAAGCAGCAAATGGATTTCTTTCTCTCTAAAGGTATAAAAGATTCTCGGATAGATGCTTTTGAAAGGACAAAGAGTACATGGTTGAATATTTCAAAGACATTACGGACAGGAGTAAGTGCAGGTACGAATCTGGACTATTTTTTTTGCTATATTTTGGACAGATTCAAAAGTGAATTAGTTAATATGGATATATTGACTACTGAATTTACTCTTCCGAAAGATTTTATATGTAGACTGTATGGGTTCACGAATATTGTTTCAAGTTTTCTAATTTCTTGTTTGATGATTTTAAAAGAAAACAAATCTTTATTTCAAAATCTAGATTATTCCAACAGAAAACAAGAGCTCGAAGCCTCGATAAATGATTTATCAAATTTGCTACAATATTTTGAATCTTCTAAAGAAATTAAATATGAAATCATGTTGGTCTGCTGTAAGTATTTATGTAGCGGCATTTTATGGGATATTAGCAAGATGTAAAAGCGGCTGAAAAGTGCCAACAGATATTTCTGACTAATAAATCTAAATAAAAAGTATTTGTGTTTACATGAAGTTCATAATATTTAGGGCGACCAAATGCAGAAAAAAATTTTGATTGCAGACAAAATTCCATAAATAACAGGTTTTATATTTTAAATGCAGAATTTTTCTGCATTTATAATTATTTATCTGTTACCCTTATAATGTCTTCGATTATAATATCAAATTTTATTACATAGTAAAAACTGTTATAAGGAACTATTATAAAGAATGCACGTTTTCGACTAGAAAAAAAAAATTATAAATGCAGAATTTTTTTTAAATGCATAATTCTGCATAAATTTTCTGCATTTATGGTCCGCCCTAATAATAATATATGAATGGGATAAATAACAATATACACCCTATTTTTTCGAAAAATGCCAATATACCCCCTATTTTTTAACAAAATGCCAATATACCCCCTATTTTTACACAAAATACCATGAATTTTTATTCTATGCAGATGTAGGATAAAACATGGATTAAAAATGATCAAAGAGAGCAAAATAACCTACAAGAACAAGTAGCGCGTAAATTTTTATAGGTTAAATACTGTTTAGAGTACTAGTAAAATAAAACGAAAAACCTATTCAAAAATCAAACTTAAACCATGGTTTTTACTTTTATACGTTTATTGGTATATGTTTATTTATTTTGTTTACGTTTTTGTCTAGTTACATATTGATAAGATATGGTTTTGGTATATTTTTTATAAAAATAAGGGGTATATTGGCATTTTTTTAAAAAATAGGGGGTATATTGGCATTTAAGAAAAACTAGGGGGTATATTGTCATTTAACCCATATATGAATTGAAATCATCAAAATGCTGCCTTATCTAAAAAGTCCCACTGTTTAATAAGATTATATTTCAGCGTTTTAAAAAGCTTCAACACGTTCTATTACGGGTGTGTTTCTTTTTTATGCCAAGGTAAAAATGCCATTTTTCAATGGTAAAGGTTATGGGTATTTTGCCATGGTAAAAAAAAAGAATTTTTTTTTTTTTTTCGTCGTGTAAAAAATTTTACCATGGGTAGAAAATTTCACCATACAAAAAAAGGTAAGAAAAATACCATGGTATAATATTTGCCATGGTGAAAAAACCAACTTTTTTTATACCATGGTAAATAAAAAATACATGGTATAAATTTTAGGGCGCAGTTTGCAATGTTTTTTTATCCAGGTAAAAAAAATAAACACACTCTAAGAAGCTCGGCATAAACATCACCGGGATCGATGTATGTGAGATATAACTGTAAATTTACAAAAATAAAATCTTGTCAGTGCAGTATTCAATTACAATTCTTATTTTGCCACAAAGACATTTTACAGCGTTTATGGCCGAAATTTGCAACTTTTTACATTTTTTCGCAAAAGAAAGCCTACTTTTTAGAATTAATGTGTTTAAAAATTACCAATGTTCTTTCGACTATATTTATGTATATTTTATGCTTTGATCATGCATTGTACGTCATACAATTAACCCTTTCGCTGATTTTGTGTTAATAATAACACAAAGTTGATAACCCCTTTTGCTGATTTTGTGTTAATAATAACACAAAGTTGATAACCCCTTTCGCTGATTTAGTGTTATTAATAACACAATCAAATTTACCATTCGCTGATTTTGTGTTTTTGCAAACAAAAATTGTTCTCAGAACTTTTTCATAATTGTGTTTTTAAAACACAAATTTAAAATTCTTATTTAAAAATTCTTTGTGGTTTCTTTGTATTAGGAGACAAATTATTTTATTTGCATACTCATTATTTAAGCTTTTTACAGATTTTCAGAAGTCATTCGTGCTTGTTATAGCTTTGTGGTGTTCCGTAAGTTTGTTTCTTTTCTTACTACTATAAAATATGAAGCAGTAGAATTGTTTTAAAAAAGTAATGATTTCTATTGTATTTATTTACTAAGTGTTTTTTTATCTTACATACTTTTGTCTTTTAACACAACGAACAACTTAATAGGTAAGTTTTCATATATTGTCGTTATTTACGGCGAAAAATGGGTGTCTTGTAAATACATTTATGCTTAAATTATTGTACGCGTTTTTAAAACAACCGTAGCATTTACTTTTCTTTTCTCTTCTTCTTGTATTAAAAAATCGTGCGACCCCGACGGGAGTCGAAATGATAATTATTCAGTTTATATCTGTTGTAGGTAAAGTGTGATTCCCGGTAAAGTGAACTTTACCTTGGCAATATTTCATTTTAGGCCACAAGTAAATTGGTTTTGGGTCCTACTATGGTATATTACATAGGCTAAGGGTTCAGGTACAAAATGCCTAAACTCAAAATGCCGAAACTTATATTGTACTCATTTAAGGTAATAAAGAGGTAAAATAAAATTGAAGCTTAAAATTGCATGTGCGTAAAATTTGGCAATTTGATAACTCATCTCTAAAAAAATGTTGGCAAAAAATGACCTTGTCTGAAAATTTGAATAACTTCCAACAGAAAATAGAACAATTAAAATTGGCGTTTTTTTTTATAACCTACCCTAACCTCGACCCTAACCCTAACCACCTATCTCACTAACACGTTGAGATGAATTAGTAAAAGACTTGCCTGCCATGGAATGTCTCTCTCTTGTCTCAAAGCCACAATATTTCCACTTTAGACTATTCTAATTAATTTAATAAATAGTTCATTAATTTTTCGGCATTTTGGTTTTCGGCATTTTGGGCCGGTACGCCCTATTCACGCCCTATGTCGTGTTTTTAAATTAAACTTAAAACCGCAATTTGCCATATATGAAAATTTAATTAATTTCTAATATTCTAAATTTATTTTTGTAGTATTTATAATTTTTATCAATACGCTATTATGACATTCTTTATATATCTTCTCTCCTCTATCTTCAGTTCCCAAGCAGTGAATGATTTTAAGGGTGATAATCCTACAGATACAATGTTAATAAATGACTACTTTACTATGGTCCCGGTTGATAATATGAAAGATTTAATGAGTATTGACCCAACCATTTCTTTCGATGATTTAGTCAGCTTTAATTCCAATGATCCTGCAGACGTTTTATTTAACGAGTTCAAATTTGATATTTTTAAAGACATTTCTCTTGATATTAATGCCCACGATTCTGAGTTCATTTTAAGCGTTTCAGACACCAATAATGTTGAGATAGATGACAAAAAACCTAAAATTAAAGCAGATATGACAGACTTTTCATTATCTAATCCGACTGATTTTTCGGCTAAAGATTTGGAAGTTGAATGTGAAAATAAATCCGAGTTTTATGAAAATTTCCATATTTTAGCGAATTCAATTAAAAATAAGGACGACATGAATGGTTATAAAACTGATATACTGCCGTGTGTGGAGTGGAAATTTTTTGACTCGAGTGAGATTGGGGTCAAAATTAAAGATTTTAGTGCCATATTGGATTATTCTTTGGGGAAATTCGAAGGATACCGATTGTTTCAAGAAGTTCCCGCGGGTGCGTATACAATCAAGTGTATCAGAGCAGAGAGAAATATTAACGTATTCAAGAGTGAATTTAGTAGAACATTCTTCAAGCCTATAAATACAGATGATCAGGTATATAATTTTGTGGTTAAAGACGAATTCCAGCTTTTATTTGCTATATTTCCTAATTTACCGATTGCTCTAACTAAGTTTATAAGTAAGTTCACCAGAGAGTCATTAGATAAAATTACGAAGACTAGGGGAAACGCTTTCTTTAAAAATGTTTATAAAGCCCAACTAACAGAGGTATATAATGGGGTGGTCAAAGTAGTTTTGTCATATATTCATATTTTGAAGGCTATAAAAACACAACTTTTAAATGGCACTGATACTAAGGAAGAAGCATATTTAAACTCGAAGTTTTTAAAAGTTCTAAATTCAGAAACCACTGCTGTGCATTTCAATTTGATTTATAATTACATTTATGATTTATCGGCTATATCAGAGTACAATATAAATAAGCCGCTATTTGATACTGTATTGATACCATTGAAACAAAAATATAATTCAAACATCATGATTTATTTTTTATGGAACATGGAATATTATTTAAATACACAAGGTATACAAGAATTAAACCCAGAGAGATGGAAAGATAATGACTTTGTTGAAAGGTTTACTTTGATGTGTAGAAATGAAAAATTCTTGTCAAATTTTGTAATAAAGTCTGCGATTTTATTAACACAAGAGGTCGAACAGTTATTTTCGGAAAAATTTTCGATATCTAATATTCATGAGTATGGCGGAAGAATTATAGAATATCAAATAAAGCATTGCATTGATGGAATTGCACACTTTCAGTTCTTTATTGATGGAAGTGGTTTTACGACCATCAAAAAACAAATATCATTGGATCAATTAATGGATTTTCATTTGGATGTTCTCAGATATTATTTTATGAAGAAATGCATTTAAGATAAATAAAAGATCTTCTAATTAACATATTTATTTCACAACTATCTTTATTGATAAAGAAAAACGAATTTGTTAGATTTAACTGTTATAGCTAGGGTCGTTCAAATACATTTTTCAAATAAAAAATCCTTAAAATCTCGCATATTTGCATATTTTACAGAATAAACGCATATTTTGTATGCATTTATGCGTTTTTTTGCTCGTAAATATATGTTAATGCCTTTTTGTGCGTGTCAGTAAAAATTATAAAAATTAAAAATTATTATTTAAAAAGCTAACAGGCTATATTATACACCAGGTGGCATGCATTTTGTAGAAAAAATAATATCTAGTACATTTTATAATTAAAACTACATATTTTGCATATTTTCATCTCATAACTGCATATTTTTTATGCATTTATGGTTGACCCTAGTTATAGCCATATACAACATTCCCAAGCATAACGTATTATAAGAATTATATTGATATATTCTAAAAAAAAAACTTTTAATTGTATATTTAATATACCTTTTATTTTTTTGGTTTTCATAAACTTCAATTACGATTCTTTCGTATGTAATTTTTTTTTCACCCCTTAAATACTGTAAAATCCCGAAAGTAAGGAGTAGAGATCTGCACTGGACCGGAAAAAACCGGACCGGTCCGGTCCGGTTACACACGGATTTTTGTGGTCTAGTGACAGATTTTACATTGTATTTTCGTATCTTGTACCGATCCGGTTCTTGTTGCCGGTCCGGTCCGGTTTTTTTTTTATTTTACAAATTTTCCGGTCCGGTCCGGTCTGATGCAGACCTCTAGTAAGGAGTTGTAAATTAGGGGTTTTGTAAAAAAATCTTAAATTTTCACCCGAAAATAGACGATTTCTACGAGCCGGCATAATAGCCTTTTCATATAATAAACAAATTTCTAAAATTCTAAAAATTTTATAGAGATATAAGAACAAAAATAAATTACTTTTCGTAAAAATTGAACCTAACAATAAGTTTGTATTGGGCAAAAAGTGGTCTTTTCTTTTGTAATACCAAGTCGCAAAGTAAAATTACTAAATCCATTTCAATGACTATAAAACGGTATATATCTAATGTTCGCTAAACCCACCGGCAAAAATTATATTTCATGTGTTATTAAATTTGCCATTTACAATTCAAAAACAAATACCAGCAGTTTTAATACAAAAAATTTTGCCCTTTAAAGGCTTTCCAGTTGCCACATAAAGGGGTTGCAAGATATAACCCTTTATTAATATGATTTTTTACTATTCTTTCTTAACATAATATTTCAGAAGTGATTGTGTATCTTTTTGTTTATTGTTTATATTTTGGATATATCCAGGGCCTGGCAAAGGGGGGGGGGGGGATTTTCCCCGGGCCCCGTCAACAAAAAGGGGCCTTTTTTCCTAATTTTATAAAAAAATATTTTTAAAAATGTAAAATTGTTAATTAATTCTACAAATAAAATCATTTTTGATAATATTGTCTTAAATGCATAGTAATCATGATTCTAGACACGTTTAGTGTACTTTCCCCTTGTTGGGGCCCCCTTCTTTGGGAGGCCCTGGATATATCAGCTTGTTAAAACATTAATATGCTGCAATCATCTTTTAAATTAAAGAAATTAAATGTATTACTTAAATATTGACTAATATCTTTGATTGTTGATCATTTAAATATTTTTAGATATTTTGTTTTAAAGAAAAACAATTTCATCTGCACCTCTGCTTACTTTCGGGACTGTACGGTACTTGTTTAAATTAATTAAAGTTTTAGCTGCACAAAAAATAAAATTTAAATTTAAATTTCATAGGAATGGGCTTGGCTAGAAGTAAATAAGCCATTTTTAAAATGACCAATATTAAATTAGTATTTTTCTTTAGGAAGATAAAATAGCTATTATTAATTTTGGTGAAATTATAAAAAGCTTATTATAGAGCACCGAATAAACATTTTAAGCGTAAAAATAAGCGTTAATTGCACGAATTAAAAACTTACAAGTTAGTTAACATTTATTTATCGATCATATATAATCAAGTATTCATTGGCTGATAATAAAGGAGGTATATGATCGCATACAAAGTCATTGGATGGAATATACTGCCTATTTAAAACTTCATTAAACTAAGCAGCGACGATAATAAAATTTGGGAATAATTTTTCATTGTCAAGGCCGTATATACAGAATAAACAAAGAAAATATGACCATTTGCTTCACTTTTAACTTTTTACACATAAAAGTAGCATTTTTTATACAATCGTACTATGGATTTAGTTATGTTTTCATTTTCCGTACATTATTGCAATTACAATGCTTAAAGTCCAATATATACATCTAACCAGGTCGGTTAAAGGTCCTCCTGTACCTCGAGTCCCCTGTTTGTGTGAATTAATTGTAAATAAAGTTTTTATGAATTACAAAAAAAAATTAAATAAAAAATAAAGCTTTTAAAAATTCTTAAGTGTAAACGCTTCTGCTGATATACTATTGCGATAAACAGTTATAAACATAAAAACTGTACAAAATATCAAGACAAACACTTTAATTGTACAATCTTTTGGCAAGTGCAACAAATAAAAAACAGAAGTATAAGTGCATAGTAACGTTTGCCAAGTAACATGATCAATAAAATTTTTATTTTAAGAAAAACAGGTGTTTTTACAAACAGACTATAGATAAGCAAATCATTCAAAATATAAATTAGCCTATAATGTAAGCATAACAAAAAACAGCATAAACTATTTATCCCGTAATAAAAAGCCTGATTGTGCAATTTTTTATACAAATATAGCAATTTTACTTACTTAAACTAAAACAGAATATATTCTGTATGTTCCGTTTACACTTAAAGTTACAGAGTAAGATACAAAAAATTGCCAGGTTAGTTGTCTATTAAAAGCAATGCCAATAACAGAGTATTGCAACGCTCGTTTCGCGCATGTAACAGAACAGTGTTACTGGTACATAGTAAAGTTGGTATTAACAGCACTACATACTGGAAATAACGTTTACTTTACCGTTTTTCACTCCGATAAATGAAAAATACAATATAAGCGGCGCATTAAAACAAATGTAATTTTTTTGCAAAAATTTTTTTTATACTTGTTTTATTTGTTTATTTATAATTAATCAATAGTAAAAAAATAAAAGATGTGTAATATGGCAGTAAAAGAAATTTCTTATTTTACATTTTTAAAAAAGACAATACACAATGAGTTTTTTTATAAAATGCCGTTATCATGTTTTTAGCATGTATTTATACAAAAACGCACCTAATATATAAAAACAAAGGCAACCAACTGTTGTTTCGAAAACGCATATAGTATTTTTTTTATTTGAAGATACCCTATTTCCAAAAATGCCGTATCTTGTATGTTATGTTTGTGTTTATATGCAAAAAAAAGTTTTTAGTGTAGATTTACAGTTTTTTGCGTTTTTGTAGCACTTATGTTTATGATTTTTTTTTTGTTTCGTTTTTTTTATAGAATAATTTTTTTGCTTGTTTTATAAAGATAGGCAGAAAAGAGTCACACTGCTATTTTCCTACAAATTCATACAAATCGCCTTTATAGAAGGCTTATCATTTTTTATTAAGAAAAAAGAGTTTGTTTTTAATATAAAAGTACAAAAAACATAAGATAAATTTCAAGACGATGCTAAAAAAAAATTTTTCAACGAGGGTTCGTCACTGTACAATCTATAAAAAATGTTTGCTGAAAACACCTTTCTAAATAAAGCAAAGGCATTTTGTAGGTTTCCATAAAAAAACAAGAAAAATAATTTGCACATATGTATAATGCTTTTGTAACTTTTTTTCGTTTTTTGATGCTTTGCACTTAGAATCAAATGGTGTTTAATATTCATGTAAATAATAATTTGTATACAAGACGCACAGTTTTTTTTATAATGTTTCCACATTTTTTGTTTTAGTTGTTCTATTTTTGTATTTACACACTTTTAAAAAATAAGGATAAATGATAAGAGATACAATTTTAAAATCTAATATAAATACAAAATTTTCTTTTAAAATGTTGTCTTGTAGTTGAGTCTCAAAAAATTATATTGATACTTGTTTTTTTTACAAAAACTAGTTATAGAATGTCAAAAATCGCTGTTGTTTTGTAATATAATACTGTGTTTTTCTTGTATAATTTTTATTCGCATAAAAATATATTTTAACGCCTTAAAGTGTAGTTTTAGTTTTAAATGTAACATAAGAGGTATACTGCAATTTATATTTTTATAATATGCAATTAAAACTTATACCCCACAAGATAGTATACGGTACGACTCAAAAACAAAATTAAAACGGTATTATTGTATTAAACATTGATTGCTTTGTACATTTAAATACAATAACACCAAATTAGTAACTAATTATTTTCTTCTTTATCGAGAATATATATTTTTAAAAAGGACAAGTTGCAAAAATAGATCTTTTTAAAAATTATTAGATATAATGGTATTATTTAACTTTATTTTCCTATAGATAATTAAATGCAGCAAAACAAAAAAAATGTATTGCTACGCTACTATGATCCCAAAAAAAAGTGTATTTCGTCTTTTTTACAAGATATAAAATATGAATGTAATAAAAAATATTAAAAGCAAAAGTAAAGTACCGCATGTAAAAAAGTCTATACTTGTGTTTTTTCAATTACGAAGTTTTTTTCTGCCTGGGGGCCCCTCTTTTTAAAAAAACAAGTTTGGAGGGCCTCCTTTATTTAAAAATGCTATTTATAACTACATGCCTGCATCTTACATCCCTGCTTTTAAAATATCGATTCTAAATATTTAGATCTTATATATTTTTATCTTTTGAGTTTTGAGAATCCTGTTTGTTTTGGAAATCTTACTTTATTGTTAGTTAAATTACAAAATTAGAAAACTTGAATTTTGGCCATCTTCAACTTTACTCATAAAGTATAAAAACATCTTTTTTTTATTTAAATAAAACGGAAAAAATGCTGATATTATGAAATCTGACGATAGAAATTACATTATATTAACTCTATGAATAAAATACTCTAAATAGATATTATTCGTATTATTTTTTTTTAAAATTGAAAACTGAATAACTAATAACTAAATAAGCAAATAACTGTACAAAAACAAAACAAAAAAATTATAATCGAAAAAAACGCTTAATCAAAAACAAAAACTAAAAGTAAAACTTACAAGCAAACGTTGCTAAAACTAAAAAAAAAACTATTTTTGGATGCGACGGTTTCATGAGTAAATATAATCTAGATTGTAATATTATACTATATCAGAGGCAGTTTTCGATTTTTATATTTATTGAGTTTTGATAGAATAAAACTTACAAAATATTTTTGGCATCATGTGAAATAACAAAACCGTGATTACTTAAGGCCCATTTTGTATAAATATAAGGTTTTACCGTGTGCCTTCTTCAACAAAAAGTGCAAAAATCTAAACAAACTAAAAAAACTAGAGTGTAGCTTTTCGACACATAATTTTGTGTCGCAAAAAAAATATAAAATTATAAGTATATAAAATAAAAAAAATGCGACTTTATAAAAATTTAGTGGCTTTAAAAAAGCAGACAGCCTCGAAACTCCATTTTTTATGTACCTATGGGAATTTAAAAACTCTTTTAAACAAAGTTCCAAAGCTATTGGTTTACGAAAAACAATAAAGCATAGAAAAATGTCAGAAAGGATAATAAGGCCGGTTAGTTGAAAAAAGCGCTTTAATGTTAATTTTATTTAAGCGATTATGAAGTTACGAAATTGTGCTTAATTAAATTACAAAAAGATTTTTTTCCAAAATTGGACTTTGTTTAATAGGAATCGGTTTCCCCTATTTTACAAATACTATAAAAACTATTTACTTTTAAACCTATAAAAAAGAAAATCATGTTAAAAATATAAAAATATAAAACCGCGATTATATGCAGTCGTATTTACTTGCAGTTTCAAAAAAAAAAAACATGTTTTTTGATTGTCGCATAATATAATTATCTAAAATTATGATTTCGTAATCAAGATTTATAATAACCATGACTTATACACAAACTAAAACAAAGATAGATATTTACTTTCTGATATAAGAACCATTAATATAGCAAATTAGAATATCTTAGAGTGTATGATTTTCTGTTTTAAGTTGAAAAGTGGCACGAAAAAAGTAAAATGATACTAATTTGCATATAAAAATTACTTATAGCAGTTGCTCAGTGAATTTACAAGGTTTGTTGGACTCTATAAACTACAAAAAAAACGCCTTTTATACTAAATTGGAACAGAAAAAAGCGCAAGATTGCTGTAATCCTCAGTAGAAAAAATAATTTTGTAAACGTCTTTTTATACAATTAAATCTACAGTTTGCTATATTTCTACACTGAAAGTGTTTGGCACTACACTTTACCTCTCATAAACCTAAATAAAAGCTTCAATAAGCTTTAACCCGAAGTCAACCAAGCAACTTATGTCCGTTGCAAAATAACTTCAGTTCGAAATCTTACAAGAAGGGTCGTGTAAAAAAAGCCATTTATGTAATTACGCCGAAAAAACCCGCTCTAACACTAAAGTGTCTATTTAAACTGTTCTAAATAGCCGGAAAAGTTTTGATATTAATATAAATATATCCATAATCTTTTTTTAGAAAGATAAAACAGTTTTTTTAGTTAGACAGCAGGAAATGCAAATCATCATTGCTCGGCATTTATAAAATATTGCAGCACAATCAATTAAGCGACCCTATGTTTGAATTTTGTATATTTATCTTAATAAACAAAAAAATTTATACAGCAAGCACTTATAAGTTCTTTTTTAAATACCACTTTTTACAACAAATCTTTCATAAAAGAAAAATATAAAAAATTAGTGTTATATGCTTTTGGCGCTGTGGTCTTGTATATTAATTTTGTAAAATAATTTTTTTTTAATATTTAAACATGAAATATAAAAGAAAAAATCTTTAGACTATTGCTTAAGCTAAATTTTTTTATACATTATTGACTATTATATCTTGTATTTTCAAAGTAAAAGATTAAAATTACTAGCACATCTAAAACAGGTGGATTTTTACATTTAAATGATTTATTAAAATAAGAGTTTGATATTTATACATAATTTTTAAAAAATGGTTTTAGAATGCATAACCATCTTCATTAATTGACTCTTTTGCTTTGGAATGCGTAACAAAATGTTAAAATATGTATCTGCTGGATTAGAAAAAGAGAATGGCGTTTCCCAGGGGACAGTTTTTTACCGGTGTAGCGTATACTTTTACTCTCGTGGTACTTTTACCCTCGTGGTACTTTTTTTCCTTGTGTTACTTTAACCCCGACCCGAAAAAAAAACATTAATGTAAAAAATTAAAAAAAAAACATGTGTTTTTTACTTTTGAGTATTTTTGTAAATATTTGTTTTTCTTTCTTGTCTCTTGTGGTGGAGCACAAAAAAAATGCATATTTTGTTTTATGCGTAAAAATGATTGGATACACAGCATCACAGGCGCTTACCGAGGGCAGTGAGGGGGGAGGTGGATTGGGTGCACCCCCCTTACAAAAAAATTTTAAGCCTGAATTTAAGGGGTTGTTTTTTTTTCGTGCAGATATTTTTTCATTTTGAATCCTGGCAGAATATTCATTTTTCAGACATATGTTCTTTTAAAAAACGGGGAAATAAATAAATAGTAGGCATAATGTATGTTTTTTTTCCGGTCGTTATGACAAATTTTTTTTTTCGTAGACTTCATGTCCATGAACTAAACAATATTAACTTATTTGAATTACTTACATGCTAATTTGACATAAGTAAGGTTCAAGTTCAGAATACACCCCTATCCATAGCTGAGGCAGGGGTTTGCCTCCAGAAAAGAAATTCTTAGATGCTTAAAATACTTTCAAATTTTGTTTCTGGTATTTTTTTTTTTGCCTGATTAGATATTAATGCGATAGAAAAACTTTGGCATTTAGTACAAGCCATTATATTTTTTATCGCGTCGAAAGGATCAATGTTGCAAAATTAAAAAGAAAAAAAAAGAGTTGTATTTCTCTGTACTTATATCAATTTTTTGTATTGTTTTATAAACCTTATATTTTTTACAATTGATTATGCATATGATGCATAGTCAGTGAGCATGAATAAAATTGTCATTTGCTATTTTTGTATGCGTAAAACTACATATTTCCGAAAATTTTTACAATGAATTAACTTCCCTCCACCCATAGAATTTTTTTTGGGCACAAAAATCTGCCTCAGCTAAGATACCGTTTTCTTCACTTTTACACTTGTTTTGCAATTTTTAAATTTCCAGATACTTAACTCCCACTGTGATAATGACGTAAATATACGTCATGATTTTTTTACCCTTCCGTGAGTTATGACGTAAATATACGTCATGATTTATTTACCCTCCGTGAGTAAAAACTAGGGCCGGAAAATTGATAGCATTTTTAAAAGCAAATAATAACGACCAAAAATCAATTCTTCAAAATGTTATGCATTTATGGTAGAATAATAACGCTGAAATTTAAGGGTAGCAAACTATAATTTTTCATTAACAAGAGTGGATAATACACACCCAATTCGTATTCAGTCTTGACGTAAATCATTTTTTCTCTATATTTACTATTTAGCTTTTTTTAGGTTGACTTTTCATGATTTTTCATACACTTTAAAAGCGACTGTTTTCCTTTATAAAGCAAAATGCACCTAAAAGTAAGGGTAGCATTTTCACATTATAGATGATGCTTT
>JAQFYM010004535.1:0-15241 GCA_034694785.1 Agrenia bidenticulata
GCTACAAACCCGGAAACCCAGTCAAACCCGACCCGGTGGGTTTAGGGGTGCCCGGGTGGGTTTTGCGTAACCCTGGTCTCGATCCTTCCATAAGCCCAACCTCATAACTATACATAACTACATAGAAATACATGCAAAATAATATTTGGCAAGGCCACTGATTCATTAACTATTCCCGACATGCTTCAAACTCCAAAGTCTTGATTCCCATCTACCTCACTCCCAATATTGAGGATATTGAGAGTTGAAACCTGACACCGCGGTCTTGAGCGACCTTCTCCCTTTTATGTAGAGAACGGTCTTCCTTGAGGCCTTGGAGAAAGCCAACCACCCTCTGTAGTGCCGACGCTTGAGAGGTGATTAAATATTTTCTAATCAATATGCAAAGCAGAGGCAACTGTATCGCCATACTGACTAAGAATTTGTGAACTTGACCAATCCTATAGAGATATATTTCTATAAGACACAGCTCCGTTAGATTATCATACACACCCCAATAGTCTGCCAATGTATTTAGAGATAGACACCATCTAGACGATTGCTACTCTCTTTATTTCCCTGATCATCAACCCTCGGCAATGGAAATTGGAAAATACGACAGCCCAGCTTCCTAGAATCCATCATAACCGATGAAATGTAATGCAAAGCCCAAGCGTCTGGCTACTCCACGCTCATACAGTGTTCCCAATGGACCAAGAGAATTTCCTGGAATGAAATCTAATCTCCTCATGATTCATACAGCAAGGCCATCATCTCCCTCACAGTTCTCAGCTAATTGATCGAGAGTGTTAAACGATAGTGATTAGTGGGATGAGTAAGACTAGATTCGTTACCCTGGGATGATTGGAATTGGTGGCCAGTGCAGTGGTGGATTAAGATTTTGATGACGAAGGAAAGGGAAGAGCCGGAGGGAATATGATAATGGGAAGATCATGCCACCACCACATCTTGTCCAACTATAGTACGGGAAATCAAACACCCTTCCATTATCATTGCCTCGAGTATTAAATGGACAATAATGGTGAATGTGTCTAGGAGAGAGAGACTCGTTCACTCCATTTCTTTGATAGCGTGCCGAACTAAGACGACGTGTATTTTATTAGTCATGTTCCTCGTTCATTGTGCATTGTATTTCTCGTGTGGAAAGATTCGATGGTGCAGGCACAACAAAAGAGTTGCGATAGCATTTCTATAATCGCTAGCATCGTATGATGCATCGGCAGACCAATGAAATGCCTGATGAGTAGGGCCAGTCCTACTAAACATTTCCGCTTGCCTCTCCGTGCATTATTACCACTCTGTCAGATGATGGACAGCACCAAGCACTATGTACACACTTGTTATCTTGTTAGCCTTATTAGAACTAATCAGATGATCGACGGACGATCGTCAGTCGACGGTACGGGGTTTGGAGACACCCCGTCCTGGAATCTAGAGTAGAGCCTCCAATTTGTTTCATTGATCTGACACAATTAATCCAGACTACTAGTTATGCAACTTATGCAAGGAGGGAATGACTGGAATGAGTGCATATCTTCAGAGATAATATCAAGTTCTCGAATGATGTTTTTTTTTTGCAAACTGTCGTGAAATGGTATCATGATTTGGGTTTCGAATTTCTTATTTCTCATCACAGCCTACAATTACAAGGCCTTTGCATGCATTCCTTATTTAATCCACACTAGAACTGAGTCTTACTACGAGGAGAATGGTATAATTATTTTAATTGTTAGGTAGAGGGTGTGTCGATTTTAATAGCATTTCAGGGGTTTGATTTTTTTGCTGGCTAGAGAGATGTGAAGTATCTGTTATAAGAGCTCTGGAATGCTTAGCAAACCGTTGGGAACTACTTGTAACTGTACATCCATATCTCTTAACAGCTCCAGCAACACAAGAGTCCGGAACACTCTAGACTCTAGAGGGTTCATCAACTCTCAATTGAAATTCAGCAAAGGGAGGTCAAAGTTTTGGCAGAGGTTGTCTACATTAGCTGAGAATATCAGACGAGCTGCTAACTGGACAGGGAAATGTGGAGTATGAGTCTATGAGAAGGTTACAATGTCACACCATGTAATTAGTACCACTTTTACGAATTCGTAAACATTCCTCCTAGAGCTTCTTTACTGGCTCGAAAAAATGCTTAATCAATTCCTCTACTTGTTCATATTGACTCGAGTAGCACATTAAAGATATATATGTGCATACATAATGTAGTCAAATCCTCCTAATGTTCCTCTTCCTACTAAGCGATGCCTCAGAAAAGCTTAATCTCTAAATGACTTGACTAGAAAAGGCTTCAAGAGCAAAAGCTCAAGTTCCAGCTAAAAGGCTCCACAATAATTTCCATCCCTTTCAGAATCCATAGATTTTAAGAATCAACCTCTCTTGTCCTCATTTCTAAAATGAAGTCATGGGAAAGGAGTGGATTTTAAATATAGCCCAGCCCAGTAATTATTAAACACAGCCGGTATGGCCAGGGCTAATAAAAGAATTGACATCTCTGTATGAATGACATGAGAAATGCAATTCTTGCACATTGCATGAAGGCAGTTGAATACTTTTGATTTCATTGGCCTTCATTACCTACGTAGATATGTACAAATGCAGGGATACCTGGCCAAAGTTGGAGGTCTAAGAGTTTAGTATGCACGAGGGCCAGCCCAGCATGGTCCCAAATAACGGCTTTGCTAATTGGCTTGTAAAATTTTGAATCATGAATGAAATGATGGAAACAATTCTGAGAAAGACAACTCACTTGACTCCTTGACGGTTGTCTTGAATGACGGAAGTCTCACGGACGATGGCATTTCCAAATCTCATACGAACCTCCTGCTCCCCATCAGCTAACGAGTCCGTGGTGACATAATTCACAAGGCGATCGTTGTCATCCGACTTGGTATAAGTGACTAAAAAGCACAAAGTGACAAGTCCAGTGAGGGAAACTTTTTGTGCTAAACTTGAGGACATTGTACAGACACTGGTCCACGAGATTGAATCGATTTCCTAAACTTTCTGCATACAATCCCTATGAGTGTTTCTAAAATATTGTGAGTGACTACAATTCCAAAAACTTTCTGATATCCCACTTGCAGAAACTTTCCCGACTCTTTGTTCAATATATCCGAAAAGATTTTGAAAACCGGCAATGGTTTTCTCCTCCTGTCAAGCCCCCTAAAATTCCGGCAAAAACTTTCCGCCTTCCTTTCCTTTTGTATGGGAAATAAATTTAGTTTATTTTATTTATTTTCCACCCTCCCGATTTCCGGCCTCTTCCTCCAAAATATAAAAGAGACTTTTTTGCCACCTTCCCTCCACTTTTGTCGACAAAATTGAATCCCTAATCTGTTTGGATTCGAATTAGGGAATGGGTTTTGTTATTTCAAGAGGTAGTAGAGATAATTGGTTTGGTTCACTCAGCCTTCAGCTACAACTCGAGATGAATGAGGGCGAGAGGCTCTGTGATGAATGAATGAGTGTGCACTAAAAGCTCGTGTTATATCTAGTGCAACTCGAATAATGGAATGATGATGATGTGAGTGTGTGAGTATTCCTAACTTGTCTCTTGTGTAATATATATCCAATGGCCTCTGAGGAGCTCTTCCTATGAAAATGGACAGATCTGCTCAAGAAATGGTTACGAGTCTTGATTACGCTTCTCTACGAAAGTCTCGAGACTTTTGGCCCTGTGGTCCGAGCAAGACTCTCTCTCTCTCACGTCAGACCGGTAGAACACTGGGATTGAAGCTGGGATGAGGAACCGGTATATAAAACCAAATCACTTTGGGCCGAAGAACAAGAAGAAGAAGATGAGAGGAAGGAATTTAGTCCCTACATGTAGAATGCTGAAATGTGTGGATCAAGAGATCTGTGCTTGTACTAACTAACCACACTGGCCATGATGCCCATCCACCCCAACCCTAATCATCATCATCATCTTCTTCCTTGGGTGCTTCTGCTTTCCTTCCTCCGCATGGATTCTTTCGGTGATGAGGGCTAGGGCTGGAATTTCTGGATGAAACTTTTATATGGGAGATTTTTATAAACTTTTCCACTACTGCCAGGACTCCTACGCTTTCCTCCTGGCATTTCCAATGTGTCTATCATGATTTATGCTTGGATGAGATTTTTATCTCTTCCTCGACTTTAAGATGCTGTATTTTTCTCATCTCTATGGGTTGTAATTAGGAAAATACCTTGTTAATCTTGTTATGGATTGATATGGTTTTAGTGTTTACCTTTGGGAGTATGTAGGGATTTGATGTGTGTTTCTCTGGTTATAATAAGGCGGTGAGGTTATGAAAAAAAATCTCTGGGGCTTCCGTGTGTTGGGTTTGATGTTAGTTTTGGGAGCGAATGGGCTGGAGAGAAAATCTGAGATTTTTATGGTTGCAGTTTGAGTATTTTTTCGCAAGCTGGAAATGTCCAAAACTGTGAGGTGTTCAATAAATGATGTTTTTTTTATCAGTTTTCAAAAATTATTTATATTTTTCATTTCATGTAAGAGCTCCAGTTTTTCTACGTTCTATACTCCCTCCCAGGAATTTCTGAGATAATAACTTTAAACATAATTTTGAACTTTCTCACGGAAATATTTCCTTATTTTCTTCTCATAATCTTGGATGCACTCAGCACGTACTTTATAATAGGCACAAACCTTAATTTGAGGATCGTATGATGCCGTTTATAACGTTTAAAAGCAAGTGTAAAAAATCAGATACCAAATTTTGGGGGAAAGCCTCGTTGCAGTGGGATACTTATGCCATGGTCATATATTCATGTAAATATTATTATTACCATGGAAAATCCAAGAATCTTCATAATTGACTAAATAACGCAACACGCAAGGAATCACACGAGGAACAGTACTGGACATAATTTCATCAACTGCAAGCATTGCAGTAAAGGGTGAGTAAAAACCACACATTAAAACCATAAGCACAAAACGATTTACCCATCTACGGAATCCAGAAGCTCATTTAGTTTGGGTCGTTAGATCCCAGAGATGTACGTCAGATGCTATGCAAAAAATCATTCCAATTTAAAATCGTTAGGTCGAGAAAAGGAGTTGGATGGAAAACAGATAGCTACAATAAAACATACGATATGCCGGATATGCCCTGTATGAAATATGCTGGAAATATAATTAATAATTATTTTGTAAACCGACACCTCAGACGAGTACTTGAAACTTGAGGTTTGCATGGATTGAGCAACAATAGGATAATATTTGGAGGTGAATGTGTAGACTAGCTTTGGCTCCTAATCTTCAAGAACAATTTAGAAACGGCATTCGTGTTGTGTTAAGTTTGTGTTAATTTTTTTTGAGAAAAAACATTGGCCCTTTTGCCATAGTTCTTCTTCTAATAAATTCAAACTAAAATGGCAAAGTTTTATATCATACTGAAGCTAAGTAATAAGTAATGGGTTGGGATACTTTTACAGCTCTTTTGCACAACATTTGCCATTTGTTTTGTAGATTAGATCCAGCCGTTCCGCCATTCGGATTGTTCATGGTTCTAATTGGAATTTGCATATCTGGAATTAGCCGAGGATATTTTTCTTTCCCATCTTTTTCATGTTTAATTCTTTCGGGGGCTTTTTTAAATGGGAATTTAGAGGGGCGTGTGTAATGCCTTGGAGTATAATTATTTCATTTTTCACTCCTCGAAATGTTTCCATCTCTTTTGAAATGGCTTTGAATAGTATTGGAGCAGCTGGTGTATGAAATATGGAAAGATTAGTGGAGTGTGTTCTAGTTTTATAGAAAAATCCATCTTTTATTATTACTAGGGAAAAAGGCTAGAATTTGCTAGTGGGGTTGAGTTTTAAATTCCTATTATTTAATCATCCATTTGAATCCCGAAATATTACGAGCCAAACACAATAACTGGTCAGCATCAAAGGCATCAACAATTGCATTTTATCTAATAGAGTAGGTCAGTCCTTCAATTTCACAAGATTACTATTACAATAATAATAATAATAAATCGATGCTTTTTAATAGCTTTTCTACGAGTAGTTTAAAAACAATGAAAATACTTTGTATTAATTTTTACTGCTTAGCTTGGTTTGGGATTTGGGAATTAAGTTTTTTTCCTGTAGGTCAGCATATCAGTTTTTGTCCAATACGCTTAAACGGAAGAAACTGCTAAAAGAGAAAAGTGATTCGTGCCTGTCGAGTGTCGATCCTATCCCGCTTTTACAACACTGTTCAATAGGACCTATTAATTATGATATTATTATTACATGCTAATTCAATTGCGGCTCAAGGTTGATGACAATATTGACAATACAAAAAGTGACAGAAATCTTTGATATCCTTAATCCCAACTCCCATCCCTGTCATAGACTTCTCAGAATCTCCCCCCATCAACTTTGAAGCGAAGATAATAAATTTAAGTTGCTAGTAAAGCATGGCAGATGCATCCTTTTGAATTTATGAACCAGTTGTGCAATAGAGCAAACTATGATATTATAAATTTATAGTTTATTTCCAGTTGATTCATCACTTATAAAACGACGGCAGTAAAATTTCTCAGAAACCAAGACCCTCATAAGAACGTCCCAAACGTAGAGATAGTGAGATTCTTCATCATCAGTTCTCCCTCCAGTTCTGGGCCGGATTTCTTTACGAAATCGATGAAAACAACAAGAGGATTTATTTTTTCTCCACTCTTTTCCTTCTATCCCTCCAGCCGAAAATAACCAAGTCAATTTCAAAGACAAGGCATCTAGGGTACTAATAAAACCCTAATGGGCAGGGGTACCTTAGCCAACCACGAAAAAAAGCGATTGATAAAATTGCAAAACTCACCCAAGCGTTAACCACGATAAGAAGGGACACGTCTCCCTCTCTCTTTCTCCCTCGGGTTATTTTTCATCCTTGTTCCGTTGAAATAGGAGGCTTGTACAATAAAATAAGAATGGATGGCCATCCCTCCTTACAGAATTCTAATGATCTGCTAAGGACCCAGCGCGTGCCTTTCTTGTGAAAAAACAGCCTTGGTAACTTTCCCTGGTGGAGTGGCTGGAATAATGCCTAAGACTTGAGATGGCACTTGAGGCTCCCATGAATTCTTTTCCCCCTGACTGGGTGGCATCAAGGAAATACGATGCGAGAGAGTCACGTGACTTTAAAAACGTATATTTATTACCATGAATTATATATATGCATTACACCCAACGGTACAAAATAAATCTAGCATAGCGACCTTACCGACAGGTCAGACAATCTTTTGCGTTCATACCAACGCATGTATGTTGTGTGTAGATCGATACGATACTTACAAATAAGCAATAGTTACAATAATTATATCATCATGATTTACATGTAACAGTTTGTAGCTTATAGTTACTGTTAAACCAATCCTCCCGAGATTTAATTATGTAGTGTGATGATTGATACCAATGGAGAAGTTTGTGTATAGTTGATTTCCTTATATTTCTCTCACACAGTTATTTTCGAATCGGATTTTTTTTCAGGGAGTTATGATGCAGTTCTTAAGTTCCTAGTTTACATATGTCATTACAAGCCAATGCAATTTGAAGAACAATAGGAGAACGTGGAGAGAAAGTAGAACTAAGCACCTAGCCGGGACACTTGACACAATGTAAACACCAAACACTAAGATTCAGAACATAATGTGTTTAAACACGGACGTTAAATGATAATTAAATCCTCTGTATTCTACGAGAGAACTTTTAACTTTGAACCGAGGGCTTAAAAATAAAAATTTAATTACCAATCAATTACCCGATTACCGGCTTAATTTTACCGGTACTTGATTATTCCCAAGGGAAATCTTTTCGTGGACTTTACTCTTGGGATAATTTTTAAATTAAGCACACCAGCTCCAAATACAGACATTTCAAGCTACACAAATCCCTATAAAAGATACATCAAGTCAATAAAATAAATTACACACTTAATTATGACCCGCGGTAGCTCATGATAGTATTTAGATACACTTTTTCAAGTTAGTAAATTTTCCTTACATACATCAAATACCAAGTCCTTATTGACTTGGGTTAATTCTTTTTGAAGACTTTGTTTTTATTTAATTCAAAACTCGGATTAGAGCAGATTTATTAGTGTAAACGACATTTTTTTTGCATTGTACTATTTTGTGAAGTTGAGTTATTATTGTATAGCTAGCACCAAGTTTACTTGTATTTTCTAATGACAGATTTGCTTATATATGCGGCTTTGCTCAATTTATATGATTATATACTCTATTAATTTTTGTTACACACCGTTCTGGGTAGATACGCAGGGGTTATGTTGAAAATAACACGATAAATCTCGAATCTCGATATCTCTCTTAACGTTTACGTACCGCTCCTCACAATAAAGCCCTTGCTCGTATATATTACAATTAAGAATTGCGATCCATGTCACTGAAGCATGCACAAGAGGTCTTCTACAATCTAGACTCAAATAACATCTTTTAGGAGTTCAAGGCTCGAACCCATCTACTTAAGACCATAGCCTTAGCCCATACCACCACCTACATCCCAAGTTTGGAGCATGCACACACATACATAGGGATTTCCGAGCCTTTTAGTATAATCGAATATTCAATGATTGAAGGGATGGTTAGCTAGATCCTTGATGAATTAGTAATGGCTCTACGTCCTCTTCGAAATTGACGTCAAAGATTGAAAGCCTACGTTCCCAGGAAATTATAATCTGGATTGACATTGGTCTAGTATAGATTAACCAATAATTGAGTTAACTTCCTCACATTCGATTAACTTGCGTACCTTTCTCGATTCTCCTCTCTCTGCTACTTACTACAAGAATACGATAGATAATATATTTTGTTAAATCTGATGAGCCCGCACCATAAATTTTAAACTGGTATGGACATTCTGATTCATGTTTATCATCTTAGAATTAGATAGAGCTCTAATGGTGGAAAATATGGAATCCTTTTAGGTGAGCCTAAGAGAGCTGACCAAACATTATGTACTTACATATAGGTGAATGGTGTGCGTTGTGTAATTTTAATCCACGGTCCTACCCCCTACAATCTACAATTACTTGTTATACAATCTCTTAAAGGGTTTCCTTTGCTAAGAATCCAACAAGATTTTCAGGTCTGGTATACAAAGGAAAGGTCTGCTGTATAGAATTTGTAACGGATAAACCAGCATTTAAGCGAACATATCGAGGCTGACAAACAACTCGCAAGCTTTTGGATGGGGTGGGATTGAAACGCCGTCTTAAATTCTTTACTGGGAAAGACGCAAATGGCTGTGGAAAGTCCTTGTCCAATACTAACTACCAACTATTGAAATGTATCAAGTCGTTTTACAATTGACTTGTTCAGGTATAAGATTAACAGGGCACAGGGAGTCGACATAAATATCGCTAGACACTATCTAGCCAAGAGTTGACAATGTGGACATGGAGTCGTTTGATAATTCCTAAAACTATGGGTAATAAGTAAGCCTGGTTATTGACAAACATAAATATACAATTTAAGATGGGGAAAAGCATATAGTATAAGTACGTGGCGGATGAACCCGGAGTTAACAAATTATCTGAGTTATGGTAAAGTCTCTGTCTACATTATAATTGTTTTTGTGGAGGTAAATCAAGCGTATTTTTCTTTAACAAGAGCATATTTTTTATTTTTTTCGTAGGTGATAGTTGCACCTAAACAGTATTCGAAGGGGACTCATCATCCCGGATTAACTATCCCATGCTCAAGGGTTGTCGGATGTTGAACGAGACGTAAAAAAGTATTAAAACAATGGATTAATTCGACCTTATCATCTAGACGAGCGAAATAGTTACTGCGTAGTGTAACGTACGATTATATTATTGATTGAAATGAACTTGTAAATTTTATAAATAAAACTATGCGACCCTTAGTATACATCATCGATTGTAGGCGGTTAAAAAAATTAGTGTTAAAAATATATTACTGCGGACATCGCAACACAAAGCTTGCAGAACCCAAGAAAAATACGGAGTGCCCAATAGGGTAATTAAAACTAAAAATTATGGTAAGTTCATCCGTTAATTAAAAAACAACAAGTTCATGGCTTGCGAAACGCTCTCTCTCCCAACCGATTTTCGCCAAGCATGTGTCGAATCACATTCCTATCGCGTTTCACATGAGATAACGTCTAAGGTATACAACTATCTAATGTACATGTATCCGACCTCTTTGAAAGTAATAGGGGCAACACTATTTGTTGTTTAGAAAACAATCTTTTTTTTAGCACTTGATGCCGTCGTAGTTTGTCTAGTGATGCATATCTCTCGTGTTTACGGGGTACTGCGGAGTATGGGATTTTTTGCGTGAGGACCACATAGTTGGTCATCATCGTATTGGGATTCGATATATATTCATCAGTCAGACAGTTTATCACAGAGAGGGGATTTTTTTTCTCACAAGATTTGTATTTTCACCTTCTTTCATTGATGAAAGAAGTAAGCACTCGTTTGTTCATCATTTCGCTTGCGACAACAAGGGTAACTTCACACCACATAAAACACTGGTGAAACCGATTCGAAAAGGCGTGGCCTAGTCTTGTTTTTCAACTACCAAACTGCCTGCTCAAACTAATAGAGCCAGGATAGAATCATATGGTTTCATAAATCTGAGTCTAACTTGATCATATTCGCTGCGGGCTATATCTTCTGAATTATCATGTCGTTGACGAGGTGTTCAGAATTGCGTTCCTTCTTCCCTTTCCGTTCTTTTTTTGTTCATATATTCCTTAAGTACATCTCGAATCCCGATGGGGGCTTATCCTAGCTATTACACATTCGAAAGACTACCGTTTAGCTGTACTTACAGGTTTAAATAAATTAGTTTCCATACTATGTCTATACTCTTGAATTTTTGTCGCACATCAATTCCATGCACATGCACACTCGCCAGCGACGCAGGGACTTGCAAACATTTCCTTTCCGCTTTCGAATGCGACAATAATTAGTTCTATGTGGCATTAGTTTGGGGCTGCTCTTCCCTCTTGAATCTAAGAGCAGGAGGATGAGACGGTACTTCATAACGATGGAACCGCGGACGTACGAATGAAAATTAAATAACCCTTGTATGGGTAAGTCCAATGTGGGTTACAGCAAGTGTGTCACTCGCTGCAAAATCCATTTTGAGAGATCAAAAGACGTGTGTGTATCTTGTTAGACACTTGAAGTACACCATGTGAGAGAAAAGGTTGGACAGAAGTTGAGTAGACTGTTTGAGTTTGTTCCTTCGGCCAGGGGTCACCGCCAAACACTCTGCCAGATGAAAGAGGAGAGGCGACGGAAGAGTGAGAAACATGACAATAATGACGGACAGCTCCGACTTGACAATTCACTGGACTCATAAGATTCTTCTGGAATGACCCAAGGGTCATAATAGTCAGGACTTCCGCAGGTTGTTCTAGGACGAACAACTGGTGTCACTGACGGAGTGCCCAGCTGGTTCACCCTGGCCTTGTCTCAATCCCACTGATTCTCTTTCACCATATGTGCCAGTTCAATGATGTACTTTCCCTCTTTGTACTTTTGACTAGATTCAAAGGCATGCTCCTGCAATTACAACACCGCCCATTAATAACAATTAACTTCCCAAGCCAAGATACACCGTTAGTTTAGGAGGGAGCTCACATATTTCCAACCCAGAGTGGTTCGACAGCATTCACAGTAGATATCTGCCACTGCATGAAGGCCGGTAAGCAGGACCCGCTCTTCCGCTGGCCCACATCCAACATTCACCCTGTGCATCAAAAGTCAACAATGGGTTTTAGAAACATTTAGCATTTTACAACGTCCACATTCTTCACTCAACTCCTTTTCCTATGCCCTTTGACTAAGTCTATGGAATTCCTCTTAACCCTCTTGAATTTTTCACTCTCTTATTATCCTTCATTTAGTATTCATTGAGTTGGTCTGTAGGAAGGCTGTGAACGTTCCTTAATTTACACCCACCATGTGGATACAACCAAGTACCCCTTTGGATGTCTTTCCCTCTCTCTCTTCAATTCTGAAGAAGAAGAGGAAATCCATTAACTCCGATTCCGACCTCACAACTATCAATATCCTCTCTTTCTTCACTCTTTTATTTCATTGGTAGGGGGGAATGTTCATGAACTCTTTTTATTCATGGTTTTTTTTCGTTGGGGTAATAGAGCAATTACTTTTATCTATTTCAAAGACTGGTTCACAAATCAAGAGGATAGTTTATACTATCTAGCTATGTATAGGTTATTTGTTCAGATTTTATCAGCAAGTTAAACTCATCTACTCCATTTCTCGTTTGTATTTAGAGAAAGTGAGAGTCTGCTTTCTCCTAAAGAACAATCTGCCATTCCTCAGCTAAATTGGTAGAATATCGACCCGCGTCAACCCAAGACAAATACATTCAAACTCTTCAAACCAAGTGGGCTGAAATGATTTGATTCAGCTCTTGTGGAATCATTCAAGTGATGTAAATATTCACATGGCAATGTTAGAATTTATAACTTTTTAATTATAAATTTAGGGCTTCATCAAAGGTTTCAAAATGATTGGTGGGTTGGAGAAAGAAATCAAAGTTGAGATAATATATTTCCAACCCTGGCATAAATGTTGAGACTTACACTGAGTTGAAAAGATAGGCTCTTCCTTGGCTTCCTTGAAACGACTGTAAAAACAATCAATAACAATTATAACTTGTTTCAATTACATTCATCAATTTCATGGTAAGAATTATCCGAGAATAGTCCAAGGTTCAATATTGCAGTTTCATCTTCTCCGAAATGTTACCCAAGATATTAACGAGCCTCTGTGTACACTGTGCAGAAATCGAATGTCTAATGTCATATCCCATGCAAAAAAAATTTGTCTTCTAACAAGGTGGGTTATACTGTCCATAACCTCAACGTCCTAACCTTTTTCTGATAAAATCAATCTTGCAACACGAGCTGGGAAATCTCGAATCTAATATAATATTCCATATTCCATATGAAATATCAATATTTCCAGGTCACAGGTAAGAGGGATTGTAAAGAAGCTCACAACACATGAGGCACGGGGCTTGAGAATATCAATAAATCCTTCCAAGCGGACATTTTACCAATTGAATGAACATATTTATCCTCTTCAATATGTCTCTCATATGAACCACCTTGAAAATCCATTCCATACATTTCCCCATGCAAAATATGGGGAAAGTAAATTCTCCATTTGTAAAAAAAAACTAGGCAGACTAAGCTAAAATCCCTACAACTACAAAGCACAACCACAAAGGGCCATGGGAAGAGAAAACTCTGAAAAAGCATCGCAATCCATTGGATAAAAAAAAAATGCCAATGTCATCCCACCGCATACATGCAATATAGAAATTCTGAAATGAAAACTAAATAACCGAGTTCACGGAAAACCCATCGACAGTATAAACTGGGCAGAGCTAGCCTCTGAAATTATTGAAGGACAGAGTCAAATAGTCGAGGAATAATTAACTCTACACTGGGATATTAAAAAACGCTGAGCTGGCCATTGGAAACGATAAGAACGGAGTTTCGGACCCTGAATGTGGATATTTGAAAAGGGATTTAAAGTCTAACTAGAGCAAGTCAAGTGCCACACACGACCCTCACATGGACTTTGGAGACAGGAAGGATGGTGGTGAACTCTTAGCCCAGTTTATAGCCGGTGGTGGTGGGAAGAAAGCTAAAAGCTAAACTGTGTGACTACTCAAGAGGAGAAAATCGATCGCCCTTGAAGTAGTTGAAGGACCCATCCATTGTTCAATCCATGCTACACTAACCTCTCCCTCTCTCCCTGCACCTAAAACGGGATGCTTTCCCTGTGACAGAGTCGGTGGGTGCAGACAGTGGGATATTCCATTGCAGATGCTCTCTGGATTTCTCCTTGGGCGGTGTGGGAAATTCTACTCATGGACCTTCTTGACCAAGCTAGGGACAAACTACCGTTTCCTCTCTCCTCCTAATCATGCAAAATCTCCCGGATCCCACCAAACATTTTCACGGGCACAATCACAAAGTCACAACCCACCCTGGCCAGAGGCTCGCGTCTTCTAATCTAATCTCTCCCTAGGTCTTGGAATGGAGGACTTTGGACTAAGCTAGTTGTAGCTTGGCGAGAGAGAGTTTGGAGTCATTTACTTAGAGTTAGCTCCGGTGTAACTTGTCGGAGCTTGATCCCCATCCTGATAAGCGTATGGAGGGAGAGGATAGAAAGTTCCGAGCTAATCGACGATAACTCGTCCGTCTTTCTCTCACTTTTGGAATGTATTTTAAAAATGCGCAAAAGGATCGGGTTCTTGGGATTTGGCCTAGACTCTCTCTCTCTCTGTGCTCTACATTGGATGATCCTTGTTTGGAAAGTTTGCTTGCCAGGGGATTGGATTGGATGGTTGGGTGGAGCTTGATTGTTTTTCACTGTAGGGTGGGTTTAAATTGTTAACTTTTTTCCACACCTTAAAATGGGGATTTGACAACGGAGCATTACTAATGAACGTGTGGGGGACTGCAGGGGTACTTGTAAATTATGTCTGTAAAATGACCATGATTTTGAAATGAATAATTCTAGGAAATACCCACAGATTTTCCAAGTTTCGAACTTCCTTGGAAGGGTTGAGCTGACTGAGCAAGTTCAAAGATTTCTCTATTATTATGTTCCCGGAAGGGCTTATGTTGTCTAACTATTATCAATTTATCATTGCGAAATCCTCTGTCAACCCGAAAGGATGGAGTGGGGCTATAAGCTACTCAAAGGATACTTGAGCAGTTGAGTACTTGATGATTTTAATGCAGTATTAAGAATGGCCGATTGATCTTTTAAGGGTAAGGCTGGGATTCATAACCTTCAGCTTTAATGCAGTCTCACACACAGCCTTCGAGTACTATTGACCTCATTCCGTACTTTCATATCTTCCAGAATTCTAAGCCAAGTTCAGAGAACACAAGAATATGAAAGAATGCTGGAATATATCGGGAAAACAAGTCAAGCCGGGTGACAAAAGCATTTTCCTTTTCTTCCTAATAATGAATGGAAGAAAAGAATCGAAACGCTTTAAATAACTTGAACCAGTTCAGGCAGAAGTACAGAGTCCTAACAAATACAACCCATTCATGTGTACATCACAAATTAAAGATAGACTACAATGCACTAATTAAAAATGCTTCTAATTGAGCAGAAGTCCAGGGTTACGCTGTGGGTTTTCACGGCCGGGTTTCATACCCGACCCGGCCGGGTAAACCCACCTAAATTTTTGCA
>JAQFYM010004536.1:0-15237 GCA_034694785.1 Agrenia bidenticulata
TTTAAAAAAAGGATTTTTAACTAACTTTGTTAGTATTTATAAAATATTAAAAAAAAAAAACTTTTAAAGTCAAAATTCTGTAGAATAAAAAAACCCACATCATTTTCAACAAAAAGTATACAAAAAAAAAACCCTCATAAAACGAATAAAGCAACTTTTTATACTAAAATTGTAAATTTATATTTAATATTGTAATAACTTATTTTTTATGAAAATCAATAAAAAGGAAGCTATTGAGTAGATCTTAGCCTAAAAAAAGCGCTTAATTCTCCTATGTAAAAACTCCTTTGGTTCTATTAGGATATTGACCAAGAGTTTTTGAGAATTGCATTTTTTATTTTAAGTGCAGTAATTGCAGCCATACATTGGGGTAATTTATGTTTAACACTGTTTCTTTTTTTTAGTACACGCTTACGTTTATATATTAGTAAATATATGAAAAAAAGAAGATAACCCAGTTTTTTTACGAAAAACACAAAAATAGTGTTTCTAGCCTTGTTTTACCTAATTAATTTTTATTTTTTACTACATACTTCTTATTGGTATTTTTATACCGTTATACTTTTCTTTTTATTCTAAGTCCTTATAAACATGTAAAAGGATGTTTCTGGAACTGTGCCCCAAGAAAGAGGACACAGGGTGAAAAGTGTTTCTGACGTCATAAGTAATTCCATAAACATCATTTTTTTTAGCGAGAAAGACACTCTAGTTCATAAACGTTATAAATTGCATACAATCGGGCGGGAAAAACGTTTTTAGTCATTTAAAACGACACGCTTAATCGTTTTTGATCGTTTCGAGTATTACTGCTTCTGCAAAAACGTTTATGATCGTCAAAAACGACACGAAAAAAATTATGATGAACAAGATCTTTTACACGTCATAAACGAGCAGCTCGTGAACGCTTAATTATGCGAATCAGACACGCCCTTAATTTTTTAGCAGCTTTGACATTTAAAAAGTCAGTCTATAAATAAATAATCATAAAAGCTCAGTTATGTGCATAAGTAGAGCCCAGAAAAAAAAAATTAACTGGTAGGAGTCTTCTTAGAAAGAAAGGAAATTTAACTTTAGTAGAGAATTTTAACCTATTGAAAAGGTAAATAGTAAGACGATAAATCTATATACTTTTTAACAAGAAGAAGGATCTTAAATAAAATGCGTGTTTCTATACCACTATAGGTTTTTCTATACATTCAGTAGGATCTTGCCTTTTCTGGGCTTTATACATTAAGTATTTTTTACATATTAAACAACGAATAAAGCTTGCCTATTAAAAATAATCAAAAAAGTCAGCGCAATGTCTTTTGTGCATTTTTTTGTATATATTACATATTTTTAGTTTTTATTGACAAATATGGTCAAATTTTTTAATATTATCTATATTAAAAAACGCGTAAAAACATATTTTTATGTTTGTAGAATAGCAAACTGTTTTTAAATGCGTTTCACCCAAAGGATTACCATACTTTATATTTTCGTTTTATAGAAGGGATGATAGGTTCGATTATGCATATAATAAGATATTAATCTGTGTTGTGTGTATATACTCATTATAATAAAGCCGTGTATATCTTTGCTCTATAAATTGTAAGCATATGAATAAATACAATACAGGTACATTTTCAAATCCATTAATATAAATGTAAAGGAAATCAGCTTTTTTATATTTACACTTTTGCTAAATAACATGGATAAACTATGCGTTTTAAATTTTTACTGTCCCGACATAATAAAAAGTCGCTTTTTTACTTTTATTTTTAAACAATATTTAGATTGGCAATTTAGATAATGACAACAAAAAAGTCACTATATATTTATTATTCTGCTTAAACAATATATTTATGTATCATATCAATATTTATTAGTGTGATAAAAAAATTTTGTCTGTATTTTTTTATACGGTGTTTAATGTATATGTTAAAGGTAAATGCAATTTCGGTAATGTATACTTTACCTAGGCATTCTTCCATTTTAGGCCACGAATAAATTGCTTTTGGGTCCAAAAAGCGAAAGAATTGCTTAGGTAAAGTATAAATTACCGGGAAAATCACTTTACCTTCAACATATATAAAGACAAAAAGACCACGTATTTTGCGTATTAGTACGAAAATATGTTTTTTTTATAGTTCCATTTTGATCAGGCCTGATCTTTAACAACATAGAATTAAGTAATCTTAAAGTGATCCTCAATGTAAGTCTTGTACAGATATTGTTTTTTTAGTTATATAACTCTATATATACCACTTTGATTAGAGGTATTGCAATAATCTTAAATCTTAGTGCAAGTAAGTCATATTTTTGTTTTTGCTCGCAATAAAAAAAAACTATAATACTGAATGACAGCTTAATGTACAATTAGGTAGAAAATAATAATAGAAATAAAAAAAGACATTTCAAGGGTAAAATTAAACAATATAAACAAAAAAACAATAATTTTTATTAAAACTAATATAAAATAGCAGCCAGATTTAAGTTTTATTAAACACAGTTATCAATATTTAAATTACACATATATACATGTGGACCATATAAAAAAATTTCAACTTTTTGTAATTTTCCAAATAATTTGTTGGAATTTTATAATTTCCTTTGAGTTCACGCCCCTACTTGTAACTGCAAAAAACCAAGAGAACATAAATGAATAATATTGCAAATTCTGTATTAAAGCAATGTTTATAAAATATTACTGTTAGATTTTGAAATGAAATTAGACGAAAATGGGGTGTAAAGCAAAAAAATAATTTAAAAAGAAGTGTCGTATAGTTTTTATATAAAGATCACTATTCAACGTAAAAAAAGTAATTGTTGATACTTATATCTAGTGCCAAAGCCTATTACTTATTAACACCTACCCTTTTGGTTTGCAAAATAAATATAAAGCAGAAAAGGGTTGTTAAAACTAAAAGTTCCATTGTGTAAAAAAAAGTAAACATAGTAAAAATTACAACGATAAAAAGCCTCATATTTGTTTTTTTCAAAAAATTATGAAAATCCTAAAGAAATATTTTAGTAAAAAACAAAATATACCGATAATATTTACTTGCATTAAGTAAACAATTGTTCGGGTATTTTTTTTCTAGTTTTATAAAAAAATTTATCCCGAAAGATTCTTCATTTTCCCGCAAGACTGGATTAATTTACAAGAATTGTATTATAATGTTAAAAGATGATGAGGTTATACGCTAACAATAAAACAACAAGGGTTTCACACTTATCCTTTTTAATTTTCTTATTTTTATTTAAGGGCAATTTTGTGAAGTGAATTTCGAGATTTTATAAATATAAAAGTAAAAAAAAAGGAGTTTTTTTTTCATACAAGTTAAATGAATAAAATACTAATAAAGCAGGTTTAAAGTCTCTTTGTTACAAAACTGACTACCACATAACATATAATCTTTTATTATGTCAAATATATACCAAAAAAACTAGTGTAATCTAATCATCTAGCCGTAAGATTTTAGTAACGGTTAGTGTCTGTTAGAAAATTACTATTTTAGCAGATATCAGGTTTTTTGATTTGTTTCAGTCTTTTTTGTTTTTATATAAACAGGTTTAATACGCAATATTATTTACAAAAACACCAACTTGTAATTATATAAAGAGTATTCAATCTAATGAAATCAATTTTAACGTACCAAAGTAAGCAATGACTGGTCACAAAAAAAAATATCGTAGAAAAAATAACTTGACAAATTATTTCAAGGTCATAGTCAAAGTGGTAATCATTTGTTTACATTTAATTGAGCTGTGCCTACAAGCATAACGTGCGCGTCAACAAAAATGTAGAAGTATAATTCTAAGATAATATTAGATAGCTTTTATCTTTTTTATGATTGTTTTCCTTGAGTAACAACTACCATTAAATAAGAAACTCGAACTATACTTTCCAAAAAAAAGAAAAATTAAATGCCGAGTTTGGTAGTATACGAATAAATAGCTTACAGCTTATAAAAACTTTATTGTTTTAAGCATGGTTCATATTTACAATTTTGATATATTTTTTTTTGCCTATGTGCACATGCTTCTAACCATCGGGTAAATGCGTATTTTTTTTCCTGTAGATAAAACATCTAATGTTTAAGGTACATGTTACACATATTATCGCCACAAAAAATTTTATATTTTACATGGCTATTTTCTTCTATTAAAGATTCTATCAGCAAAAACTATACATAATGGGTGTTTTCTGTTAGCCATGTGTACAGGGGCGGATTTTAAAGGGGCAATGGGGGCATAGGCACCAGGGCCCCTGGCTAAAAATGGCCCCGAAAATTATTTATAGAAAAATTTTTTGATCTGAAAAATAAAAAAAATATAGTAACCTATGTTTTTGCGAGTAAAAAAAGACAGTTTTAGAAAAAAAAAATTGATTATGCATATAAGAACAATTAACTTTTTCAGGAATATTTTACTCAAAATTGCGCCAATCTACCTAATCAATTGTTGAGATTTTGTAATTTTTGTATTTTAGGAGGTCTATAGATTTTTTAAAACTAGTTTCTAATACTATATATTTGTATTACAAAAATTATTGATTTTTGGATGTATTTTGCATTACTAATTGTTTTATAGTTGTGTTTAAATCATCTTCTTGTAAATCAAATACGATATGAAAAAATCAAAAAAATAAGTCCATGGGTCTTTAAAACCGTATAAAATATTATTTTGATTTTTTTTCGCCAAAAGATGTATTATACACTTTCTTATAATCATATTTTTTATTAATGACCACAAAATTGTTGTTAACATGCAAGCAGTAATAACTGAACTTTTGTTAACTAAAAATTATCTACTCTGCTAGTATAACTATATAACAAATAAAAACAAGGTGTTTTTTGTTATGTTTTTTTTTGATAGTTTTTCTTGAATGTAAAAATATTTGTTTATAGTAGTTCAAAAAAACTTCCAAGTATGCCATGGTTTTAATGTTGCAAATTTATGGGTAAATTTCAATTCCATAAGATTTTTTTTTCTTTGCGTTTGTACTTATTTTTAAACTTAAAAAGGTATTAATTGCATTTTTTTGTTTATATAGTAGAAATTCGCTTTGAAAATGTCTTGGCAACTGGATTATGGGATCGTATGCGATTAATGACAAAGTCATATAAAATAATACTAATGCAAATTTACAGTACACATTTATTAAGGCACGTAGATTAAGCTTTTTTTGACAATAGTGTTAGCATACTGTTTAGTTAAAATTTTATAAAACAAAATGTAACATGTTTTGGCATTTTTATACATAATATTTTTATTATATTTTTGATCAAAATACTTGTCAACCTTAGTTATTTTCCGATCAACTGCCCTTTTATTTTAAGCATTCTATTACCACCTTCATACAACTTTTTGTTTTTGTTTATTTTTTAAAATCATTATGAATATACGCCGCAAAGTATATTTCTTTTTTATTTAAATTTAGTAGATGCAACAATGCACAATTGTGCAATATTTTAACATCAAAAACTGGTTTTATCACTGCCTAAAAATTTTGAAAGAAAAAAAGAGGGCCACATAAAAAAAGTGCCCCCTGGCCTTTTAAATGTAAATGCCCCTGCATGTATATTTTACCAAACACATGCTTTATATGACATGTTTTTATTTTAAATTACTACATAACATAAAATTATGGCCAAGTAAACACCGTGTTTGCATTTAGTAGAAAAACATTTTAATTTTACAAAAATTCCTTTTATATATTAGTAAATACATAGACATTAAATAATAAGTTGACTAATTGATAAATGAAAATCTCTATCCATGTCACTCTCCATCCATGAGAACGATTCTTTTGTAGGTAAATTGAACTCGAAAAAACATTAATAGTATGCTATGAAAAACAAAACCTGATATTTATTGTACATCTCTACAATTATTTTATATTTTACGTTTGCCGGAATTTTTATTATAATTTTTTTGCAAACGTCTCTTTTCATAATTCTTTTTGTTTTTAGAAAAAAGCATGTCATGACTGGAGATTTTACTGTACCATTTTAAAACCTTCTTATAATTAAAAAACTTATGATTTAATCTTTCACCTAGATTTTAAGTATTTTTCGTATTTAAGATTTTTAGTTTTAATATAGGATTACAAAAATGTGCATAAAACATAATTCGGCAGAACCCAACTAGCAGATTAAACGGTTTCTTACATTATGGTCACAATACAAAAAAAGCAAAAAAAATTACACCCGTTTATTGGAGTACACTATAAAAAACACATGGTGAATATACAGCACTTATAGTTTCATTTTGTGTAAGTTGCGCTGTACAAAAAAAAGTCAAAAAAAAGTTACACAACTTTTATACATAAAGTAGAAAAAAAATATTATAGGTACCTTCTAAAATTCTATGAAAGAAAACTGGAAAAAAGGTAAATAATAGTATTTTAGTGTAGAATTTATAATTTAAAATAAATCAAAGCAATTAAACGAATCGCATCTATTCTTATGATGACAAAACAAGCTTCTATAAAGTTTTCCATTAGTTTTTAAAAAATACATACGGAATTTTTATTATAGTAAACACATTTAATTTTTACACATGCTATACAAAAACAGCATAACTTTTAATCGAATAAAGGTAAAGGGCAAGGTGTAACTGCTAAAATTTAATTGTACGCAAATTTTCGTCGTATTTTTGACATATTTTTTTGTTTAGCATTAGTTTATTTGTAAAATTTTTTAGTAGTAATAAATATTGTACCGTGATATTACAAAAAAACAGTCTTTTTTGTTTTTATGTCTGAAAAATGTCTAAAAATGCATAAAATTCTGTGATTAGTAAATATGCAAATATCCCCACGGAGCTTTTTCCTTCTTCACTTACGTATTTTATACTTGATATGAGCATTAGATATGCAAGCAAACTGTAAAGTAACATGAAATATATGCATCATAAGTTTTTGCATGTGGATCAAAAAAAAAACATATACGCACTAAACATTTATATTGCGACATTTAATTTACTAAATGTATGTTTTTTGTGAATAGAAAAACGCTTTATCTTATGTCGGTATTATTTTGAGTAATTCCGTAAAAGTAATAATTTAATGTATTTTGCAGAAATTTATTATTTCTGCGTACAATTCATTATATTTTTCTCCAAGGATGCTACATTATGTGCAAATGCGTAAATAGTTTAAATAAGTATGACGTAAAAATATTACTTATGCACAATTATATATATTTTATGCTTTTCATTTTAAAAAATACTAAACTTCAGGGCTTTAAAATGTAGTGTGGGGGTAGACGTGGGTTTTTATACCCCCAGGTACCTTAAAAAAATATAAAAAATAAAATGCGTATAAACTCTTATACAAAAGAGTTTTTTTTTTGTTTTTATTCTATTGCATGTTAAATATATTTTTTAACTAGTAATATTAAAAAAAAAAAAATAAATTTTTACATGCAATTGATTGTAATATGTATAAAACTGGGCCAAGAAACGTGCAAGGAAACAAGAATTGAAAGTAAAAATGCAGGAGCGGCATGTTTTGGGCCCTAATACATGGGTTTGCTATTAAATTCTAAAATAAAACAGATTAAAGACATAGTAACTTTTTTTAGATTTATCAGAAGTTGAATTTTTTGTATCCCGTTCACCATGGTTACTACTATAAACACTTATTTACAATATATACGGTATAAATGCACAATAAAAAACAATACACATATATCATTCTAATTTTGGTAAAGATAAAAGCCGTATGTGTTGGGCTGAAAGCTTTCGGCACTGATACCGAACACTTAAGTATGCAAAATATTGCTTAAGGAGCATTGCGACGTCAGAGCGCAGATTTACGCCCTCAATCGTAGACGAACGGTCAGCGCCGCAGGCATACCACTACTGAGCGAGCCAAAAAGACGGTAAAAAGTAAGGATATATACATGCCATGATAATATCGGTGCTATGCTATCATATCAAAAATACATGCCTTCTTATCAGAGCTACATGTTCCAGATCAAAATAAAAGGTCTATAAAAAACATCATGTAAATAAAAGGAAGTAATAAAATGGCTTTTCCAAATAAAACAAGGATAGAACCCACGTATCCAACAGTATGTTTTTTTTATTATAGTGCTAAAAGTAAAATTAAAAAAAATGCGAGATCTTGAAATTAAAAAAATTGTTTTCCGTAAAACACTGTTGTAAAAATTATGTGTCGTCAATAACAGAATTTTTTCAATTTAAAAACACTGCAAATCGTTCAATCCATAGTTCGGACCATTTATTAGTATTAACATTTACCTAAATATTTACTGCATTTTTTTTTGTGTACTGTATATAGAATTTATTAAAGAGAATCACCAAAACGTAAGTCGTTATGTAAAAAAAAGAATTTTGATGTACTATAAACGTTTTATACAAATTGTTGATTATTGTGACAATTTGCATAAATAACTCCAGCTTCTAATTTTTGTTTATTAAAGAATTCATCGCACTTTTACGTTGGAATTTATTTTCACAAAAATTAATAACCATAGATTTTGCAGAATATTTGGCCTTTATATATTAATACATATCGAAAATCATAGTATTCATAATTCGGCCACTTTGAAATTTGGGTATTGATAAATTTGTAGGTTTTAAGCATTTTTAATTTCTTAAATTGCTTAATTTATATTAATTGGTCTTTAATACTAAAAAAAAAATTGTACGCGGGTTTTTTTTTCCACAAATGTCAATTATTTACAATTTCGTTTACTAAGAAATCACAAAACTGGTTTGATCGTTTTTAATATAAATCGGCAACCGAAATATAAAATATATATTTTAGATGTATCTAGTTTTTTGCATAAAAAAAATTTTACTGTACAGGTATTTGCAACTCCTGTATTTTTAAAATCGATTTGGAATTTAACAGGTTATCAAATACTTATTTATCTAAATTGCATAAAAAATGTGTATTTTTAAAAAAAACATAGAATTTGGGCTTTCTAGTATGGTATGGCTATATTATGGTAAAAAGTTTTTGTTTTAAACCATAATGGCTATTATGGGACTAATATATTTGATACGCAAAAAAAAAATATACATAAAAAAAATATACATCTTTTAATGCGTTTTTTTGTTATATAAATGTTGGTTTATGTCATAACCTTAGCAAATAAAACTTTATATAAAAAATATTATACCTAAAAATGCTTTTTGTATTAGTAATACGCAGGAAATAGCGTTTATGCGTTAGCTTTATAGACTAGCCTGTAAATACAAAAAATCGTGCATTAAGACGTCTAGTTGTTTACCCAAATTTTAGTATTAAAACTTTTCTATGTATAATTTTGCAGTTTTTAAACTATATAAATATAATTTAATATGAACTATGAATCTGATAACAAAATAATACATACATACAAAAAGAAGTAGATATTTTGTAAAAAATTATTTATCGTAAATTTTACCTAGCTACCGATAGATTTATACTATAACAATAAATTTTTAATAATCTTTGCAATAGCGCTTTCATATTATATGCCTGAAAAAACTGTTGTTCTAAACAATTACTTATACCTAAAATAATTTTTGTTTTTATCTGATTTAAATAATGGTATTATAAGTTTTTTTTTACATCGCCAAATTTATTTATATATTATGTGTTACGGCCTATGGCCTCTTTTAATTACTTACTAAGCAAATTCCTTATTACAAGTGACTATGAGTACAAAAAAACGATGATAAACTTGATGGATCAATAGTTTAAATCCCAACATCCAAAAAGACTTGTAATGGGTAAGTCCCATTGGTGAGATTATTTTATTATCATAACAGTAAGGAGTTGCAGATAAATAGAAGAATATAACAAGATCTTATAAAAAAAATATAATATTGTAAGGTTTCGATAACCGATAACTATCTAAAAAAGGAATGTATTTCTAAATGTAAAAGTACCTTTACAAAAGTCAATTTATTCCTAGGCTCTAGGGCCATTCTCGCTGGCCCTGACTTCAACTTCTTCTTTTGGAAGTGCATGTAAAGCATGAGAAAACTTTAAGAGATAAAAATTTCCTTTTTAGGAAATTTACAAGTGAATGCCGGGAAGCGATATTTAATCAATAATTGACGATTATGAAGACTTGTTGTTGACTATATGAAACTGTTTGAGGTTTCGGGCTTGGAGACGGTACTAATGTGATAATAACAAAAACATCAAAAAATCCACACCACCCCCAACACCCTAGTTATTAGTGGTCAAAGAAAGTGTTCATGCCAATTTAGAATGGCTTGTGCTTTTAAATATTTTTTTATTATATATATACATATTTTATTTTGGTAAAGAAGACGGAGGATAGATGCACACAAAAAGCTTTTCACTTACTCATATGCACTTTACTATAAAACCACACGCAAAAAATAATGAAAAATCCTATAAATTATTAGGAACATCTTAGACTGGCCTGGAAATCGAAGAAAGCAATGTTAAGTTCTATGCCCCTTTTGATTACTTACTACGCACATTCATTATTACAATTGACTATGGATACAATATAAAAAGACGATTAGCCTGTATGGCTTAATAGTTTAAACATGTAATTCAAAATGAGTTTACATGGCTAAAAGTTCTATTGGTAGTATATTTTTATTATCATTACAGAAAGGATTTATAGATGGATAGATGAATATAACAAGAGTATATTTAAAACAGATTGAATAATTGTTAAAAGTTTCGAAAACCAAAACCTTCCTATAAAAAAATGTATTTCTAAAAAAAATATGAGTTGGGTTGCAATGCAACCCACAAATACACCCCAATGATGATAAATCTTATAAATGCAGTTAGGATTGCAAATAAGGGCTCTAATGGCAATCTGAGGGGTGCTTTGCAAAGATCTCGCCGAGATGTACAGTTTGCACCCGCAAAACACATTTTAAAGCCTTATTTCGCATTGTATTCGATAATATAAAAAGATAGCAATTTTGGAACAAAATTGATAAGATCTGAAAAAAAGAACGTTTCATGATAATATTTGAAACAGTTTGTTGATTGGTTTTGATAAGAGATAATTCTCTTTATAAAAATAACAATTCCAAATAAATAGTACTATTTCAAACATGTCTTTTCCACCTAGAAGAAATGCTGCCCGTGGTAACACGCCTTATTCCGACAAATTGTACCGTATACCATAGTCAATTTATTCCCAAGCTCTATAATTATTTTCGCTGGCCCTGAACCCAACTTCATGTTCGTCAGAAAGCACGCAAAAGTCAAAAATTGAACCAGAAACTTAACAAAAGTATTTGTAGAACACAATATAACGGTTTTTTAGACCGAAACAACTCATAAATTCATAAATAACATATAAATGAACCTTAAAACTGAAACTCAGGCAAATAAAAACACTCAAATACCCAGTATGATATTTAAAAAGATGATCATTATTTGAAAAAAAATATGATCATTACAAATGTAAATCATGAACGAACTGGTTCTACATAAAGACAATTTGAATAAAAATTTTGCGTATAATGAACGTGAACTTTAGATTTATCGAGGAAACAAGGGCAAACAACAAATCTTTATAAAAAAAACGTCGTTGAAAGCTATACGTGCAGAGTTATATTTTTTATTTGTAGTATAAATAAGTGACTTTGTAAAAAGAACTGTAGAATTTAAGATATTTTTCTACAAATGCAGTATGATTTACACCTATATTGACAACCACGTTGTTAGAAAATATAAAACAATTGGAAAAGATAAGATGTGACAAAAAAGTTGCAAATGTACTGCGACTGCACTACCCGCAGACTTTACGAATTTTTGGATTATGGGACCAGCTGGTACTGTGCATGAGCAAGGATATTTGGTTGTTCTAGCAAAAAGAACCTTCTACAATAGAAGATAGCTGTTTTATTCTAAAATTTAATGTGCAGGAATTACTGTTTTTTTAATGCAGCGTAACATGATTTCTAAATATTATTAAACTTTGATATCTACATATTATCCTTTCTAGGCAAAAAGTGCCGATATGAAACTTTCAATTATTGTAAAACAGACATAGTGGAAAATATTTGTTAAACAAAGTCTGTATAGAAGCAAATGGTTTTCTCATAGCGATTATGCGCAAACAGACCCTTGACGGAGTAGACTGCATCTCATACCTATGTTTACGACTACTAAAACCGCATAATACATGGAACTTTTTTAGATGACTGCAAATGTCGGTAAAGATATATAAAATAATTCTTAAGAAGACACGGAGCATCTCCAATTTTATATTCCGGTTTTTTGGCTTATAAAAATTACAATTGAAAGATAATCCGGTAAGAAAAAACAATGAACAGGCTGTTTTGAATATGATTTTTGTTAAAATTTATTATAGCTTTGTTATTTAAAATTTTTAGGTTTTACTTACTGAAATTTTTGTTAAAGTTGTATTTTTTTTGTTAAACTCTTGGGAAAATAATGACCGAAACTTAATTATTTGATTTTTACGCCCCTAAAATTTCATAGAAACACATAATTTTAACCCGTTATTTTTCTTCGTTTTCACGGATTAGTACAGACCCAAAAAGATAATTGCGGAAACCAACAAAAATATATATAAATAAATATCAATGCAAAATATATAAGAAAAATTGTTTTACAGTTAAAAATTCTACGAATGTAAAAATATATGAAACAATTTTGATTCTTTAACATCTCATACCGAAATTCATAGTATTAGAGAAATAAAAAAGATACGATAAAAATAATAATGAAATAAAGTTCCATTACATATTTTAATGAATCCAATAAAGGCATTTATACATTCAAACTAAAAAGTACTTATTTTTTAACTAGACAGTTAAAATAGAGGCTCAGAGATCATACCCATATGACAATGATAAAGGAACTCATTAGTGACAAAAAAAAACTATTATTTTGTTTGATTTACTAAAAAGTATCTCGTAATATTCGTCTCTCAATACAAAAATTTATGACACATGAAAAGCATAATCTAATGCATTTTTTTTTTGTTAAAGAAAAGGCCTTAAAAATTACGTTTAAGTACTAGGTTCTGTACTGCTATACATTTTTTACTCCTAATGTCCTCTTCTTCCAATTTCCTAGGGGTGTAAAAGATTTATAAAACCGAATTATTCTAGAATTATTCCAGTTAAAATGAGAAAAAATTAATCGACTAGGTTTTTACGGGTTTTTAAAAAATAAACACATATTTGCTGTATCCTGCTGCTATTTATTTGTAGCATACGCAGTTCGAAATACGTTTAAGAACCCCTATAACATTTGGGTACCCCTCTAAGCTTAGGAAAACATTGTAAAAATAGTGTAAAGCATACAATAATATGTATATGCAATCAAATATAGAAATTGAAGCAAATTGTTGTTGTTGACTCTTGCTTATGGAAAAAAAATCGAAAATTTATAAAAAGTATAAAAAAATGATTTTTAAATATATTGATAAAAATATAATTAAAAATCCTTTTTTGTTATAATTATATAGAAGAACCCTTTATATAATGGTTACCTTTATCACCATTTATTTTTTACACCATTTTTTTTTGTTTCAAAAGCAAAAGAATACATAAGGTTTCGTCGTCGTCGTTACTTACTTATTTTTTTATTTATTATTTTGTATTAACTTAAAAATTTTGCATTAATTCTACTATTTTGTTAGCCCTTATCCATAACGATACCCAAACGTTAAATAGGTACCCGGACATAGAAAAACGAAAATTTTACAAATAAAAATTATAGATTGAAATATATGCCACATAAATTCCAGTTGCACCGATACGAAATTTCAATGCATAAAATTATACTTGATATTGTTTATTTATCGGATGTTGTATTTATTTTTAAGAACGTAGAATAACACTACTTGTTAACTCTGTTTTATTTCTTAAAAAAGATGACGGGCATATTATTACTGTCCTCTAAACGATCTTATGTAATCCAGATGTACAAACCGTATGAACATGATTTATTTGCTGCATTTTTGCTTGATCCTATGTATCTAGAAGATTTGCTATCATCTGTGAAAAAAATAAAATGCCATTTTATAAATAACAGATACCGATATAAATATACTATTATAGGGTTGTTTTTCTAATAACACAGCGACATATAATTCAAAAAGGTTTAAAAAACCAAAATAAACGGAAAGTCACTATAAAATTCATTCCTGCAATCTAGTATTGCGGAGAAATACATATATTTGCTTTGTATTATACATTATTAATACTTAGTTCGCTACAATCTTAGGCTGCAATTAAACGAATATGTCTTCAGATGAGGACCGCTCATGGCTCAATATGAAGATAATAAATTAAGTAAAGAAGTATAAATTTGTATCTAGTGAGAAATTATACACCACAATTTAGAATTTTTTTTTGTGTCTTTTATGGATATACAAGCAATAAAGTTTAAAGACTCAAGTTATGATTCTAAACTAATAAGTTTGTAAATTTTACGATAAAAATAAACAAAGAAGGGTTGTTATAGCCTTTTAGTATTTAAAATATATATATATATTTATAGAAAAATTAATTCCCGAAAATTCCTATATTTTTCCATTTTCGCCGAATTTCCCGAAAAAATAAATTTTTTAGGTTTTTTACAACTCTATAATTTCAACATCACTTCGTCTCTTCATCCATTCTTCTCCATATGTATCATTCTCGTATTCGTATCAGAACTTCGTCAATCTATCATCAAAAAACAACACCGATATATCAATGCCGCCATATCGCCCCACTTCCTCATTTCGTTTCATAACTTTTCTACTTCGTATCTTACTATCACTTCCCACCATACCACATCACTTTCAAAACCCCACACTTCCTGATGTTCAACGAAATTCCACCTACAAGGTTTCTAATTATCTCCCCACTTAGTATCTTCCATCGCCTCTCTTTTCATCTTCTCTTTACTTTTTCTCATTGTAATCATGTTATAAATGTAAAAGTAATTATTGAGAAGGTTTTGACTTTATATACTGCACGAAGGGTCATTATTTCCACGTATTTTGTAATATTTTATTGTATCAAATATTTCTAAATTCAATTTGCTTTTTAATTTTTAATACAACAGTTTTTATGCGATCAACGAAAATATCCGTGTTATTTAAAATTTAAGGATGATTCTGTTTTTATGTTTAAACATAAACTGTTTATAAAAAAACAGTTTTTTTGTTTCTGAATTAGTGTTTAAACGAAAAATAAAAAACTTGTTTTTATGGTCAAAAATAAACTGTTTATGTGTTTCTGATTTTTTATTTATATAAATATTAC
>JAQFYM010004537.1:0-15236 GCA_034694785.1 Agrenia bidenticulata
CTGCAATGTTTTCATTTGACTTGTCCACATCATTTTATTATTAAATTTGGTCCAAGATTTTAACACAACTAAAACAACACTAAAATTTAATTTTTTCAGTGAAAATTTTACAGGCATAAATGTCGCCACTGTCGCCAGGCATAAATGTCGCAGCATAAACGTCGCGGCATAAATTTTACAGGCATAAATGTCGCATAATCTATTCACTTATCAGTTAAGTACGATTGATATTATTATTCATATAGCCTATTCCAAGTGGAACTAAAAGCCACAAGGATCTCCTTACCAACTGCTCACGAGTTTTTAATGAAGAGCTTCGTATGTGTAGAATGAGAGAAGAACGAGTCCACCTTACCCAACAGGGCACATTACTACTATACATACAAACACAGATAAATCAATTCCCTAATCTTATTTAATGGATCGGTGAATAAGAAATGGTCCTCTACTTGTCCATCAGGGCACATCATTTCTACAGTCTACAGTTTCTAAGAAGGAGATGAAATATAAATCCAACCCACTCTGACTCAATGGAATTGACAAATTTCTATCCACTTCGGTTGGCTTCTTATTCTATCTCACAATATGATGTCTCGAGAAGAAGGGGATTTACAAGTCAAATGTCACGAGCCTCTTCCTAAGCATATTCAACCCTTTTTTACCATCTACCCTTGACCTCCAAGAGTCAAGTCATCTCTTTTCAATTTCAAATACAAAATCTCATACATATTTATTTTATATCACTCCATCTTCCCTTCAAATGCTAAATGTCCAGGGGGACTTGGGACTCTCTACACTACACGCTTTTTTTAAGGGACACACTCGAAATCTCAGCAACAGATCACAAGTTAAGTAACATTTGAGATACTTGTGAAAATAAAAAAAATTAAATCTCCGCACAGGGTCACAAGGTCACATGCTAACTATCACAAGATGAGATAAACCCACATGTGCTCTGGACATATATTATTTGACATATCTGACGTCACCTTTTGAGCTGACGGATCTCAGATTCTTCCATACGACCTTGCCAATGAATCAAAGTCCTGTGGAGACAGGTCAAAGCGGTCGGAGGTTATAAACAGCTTATAAGAGTCAGAGCCCTGGGTCAGAGGTCAACCTTGCCATTCGTCTAGGCTCGAGAGAGGATTCAAGTGTACCTCAAGTGAATGAAAGAAGAGAGTCATGACCACTACCTCCTAGCCCATGTCCATTCTGGGCTATCGATCAAACGTTTATGGCCGTGGGAGATGGATGACTATGGATGAGACAATGCGCACATGAGAAACTAATTGGAAAAGTCATCAAAGATTCAAAAATAGGATCAAGGTTGTCCCATCGTCTTGTGTCTAGTGAGTCTATCCCTCAGATCCCGTTTTGCAGTACAAGGGAGACAAGTGAGAGCCAAGAAACTCGTCGAGTACAATGCACACGCAGTTCGGGACGATCGGTAGGTGACGAAAAATAAATCAAGGCCAACGTCCACCAACCCGTGTGTCTTGCCCAACTGTAAGTTGACGCAGTTTTCATACATACGCTCCTAGCAAATAGTTTCAGCGCTTTTAAATACCAATCGCATCTCAACCCCCAAAGGACAATGGAATTATTCAGGTCTTTCGACGTAGTAAACCCTTGGATAAAATATCAATTAACAAGAGAGGGAATTTTTGACTAATTTGCATATTCGCTTTCCATAACAGATTTGTGAAAGGGCTCATGAAATTCTAATCTTAAAAAGCTCATTGACAGTCATTGAGCTTTATTGAGTTTCATTGACATGATTAGAAATGGATTAAGTGCCCAGTGCCCCAAAAATAGCTCAACTTGATTGATTTGGAATACAGAAAGTCTCAGAGTATCAACCAACTCTGATTAGATTGGATTAATTTTCCCATGCATGCCGATACGATTTAATTGTTCCTACTTTAACGAGTTACCGACTATTCAAAAACACAGTCAAAGCTGGAAGTGCTTGTATTATCTATCAATCTATCAAAGTCAATCGTCTTTTACCTGGGAATCAAGTCCCCATAAAATACTAACGTGTGACACTCCCTTGAAAACCCTAGCACACGTTCCAAACAAATCCATCGATTAGTTGAATACTAAAATCTAAGTATAAAAAACTAGAGGAGTTGCTCATTTCAAATTCCCATGGTATGGAAAAATATAGGGCAGGGATTTGAATAATTAATCCTACTATACTACAACCTATATCCGACTCTTCCGACTCTACCTATAATCTATAATAGCTCATTGTCCTCACAACAAAAAAACACACATGGATTTTGGGGAGACACAAAAGTGTGCTTTCCACTTTCGGCTTCAGGGACACAAATGTACGGGATTAGTAATGAATGAAAGCGCGTGGAGATTGGACACACTTTCCACACCGTCCACAATATCAATTACCAAACCTCTGACATATGAATGAGTTTAAAAAAATACAATGATCACTCACACTAGTTCCTTAGAGCAGTGAGAAGGTCACACTAAGGTGTACAAATGATCTTGAGAGATGAGGTTGTGATGATGAGAGGTGGCTGTGATGAGACGGATGTCCAAACTCACATTATCAGCCGGGGGTATGGACAAGTGAACTGTGCTAACAAAGATTGAATATAATTATCTATCCTTAAGCCTTCAATCCCGTCCCTCACAGCTACTCAAAAGATTCTGCAAACTTGTCCTTACATTTATTAGGTGACGCAGGCCCGAGTCCCGGCCGAGCTTATCAGTGTGAGCAGTATGAGCAGTATGAGCAGTTTCAAAAGGATTTGGATATAGAGACGGACTGATGTAGTTTAGAAACTCGAGCTTGTGTTCACTGTTGTGAGTTTGAAGAGACTGCTACTCCTTTTTTGCAATAGCTGGTGACTGGTGCCTAGGGTTAGTATGATGGTCCATGTAGACACATCATGAAGAGCATGTAGAGGAAGGATAGGCTCGTACGAGGGGGTATAGGCCATCCACTATATTGGGACGAGAGGTGTGACGAGGACTGACGAGCACGAGGGGGGGGGGAACTCTTGCGCTTTTTGGCAAACATTGAATCAAAATTATACTCGTCTCAAACATAATATCAGCTCCTTCCTCTTTCTGTACCCACACTGCCAACTTGATCCCTCCTCTCATAGTCGATCTAATTCAATTATCGCACGTGTAATCCTCAATGTGCTTATCCAAGCTCACATCATCACCCCCTCTTTCACTTACTACCAAACAAAAACATTCCCAACTAACTCCAACAATCCACTCGGCATCCGGGCATTTTCGAAACTTATCACCCTTGTGGATCATAGTTAATCAATTAAGATTAATTGAGATTAATTTAATGTCAATTGCAATGAATACAATGAAGTAGTCTATTTACCATTCCAAATTAAATTTCAAGTATAGTTTTAATTGAAATCAGCTATTAGACTCTATCGAAACTCGTCAATGGCAGCTCAATCAAAATCAAAATTTTAAAATAAAATAAAATATCAACAATATTTTTAATTACCCCTAGCCCCCCCCCCAAGGGCTACCAACGTGAAAGAAAATCTGAAAAATGTTCAGACCCCCGACACCCGAATGCCCACGAGTCGTGGTCACTAAAAGTTTAAAAACCTTTTGGAATGTCGACTCATCTCAAACTTGAATGATTCAATATGAGGGTGGATTTCAAAATTTTAATTAAGCAAGAAAATGAGAAAATTACAAGAAAATCAGCTCCATGAAAATCGGAAATAAATGCAAATTGATTTGGGATTTAGTGGCGCTAATAAATCTCCTCGTGGCTCTCCTCCTTCTCCAGCATCTCCAGCGACTCCAGGACAATTTAATCCTCTCTCTTTTCCTTTTCTTTTTCCTTTTCCTTTTCCTTTTCATCCCCATCCTTTTCCCCCCTCTTTTCTCAAAATTTCAAATCCCCCCGAAAACCAAGGGATTTCGAAATTTCGAACACATGTCAAATAATTGGGAGTAAGGTGTCCAAAGGCCTTCGTCCCAAGTTCCGCTCTTTGTTTTGAGGAGTATATATTTTGTGTGTAGAGTAGCCCCCCTCTCTCTCCCTACCTTTCTCATATCCTCCAACAAACATCTCCCAAGGTGATTTCAAAAGAACATCTAGCAAAAAAAAAACATCTCCGCCTCTCTGTCCCCCCAAATATCCTTCCCACTTTCAACCTTTATTCAACTAAATATCAACCTACATCTACAAAGGTAAGGTCACAGGTCAACCTGGTCAACCATTTAACAAGTATTTTACTACATCTACGCATTTACAAACTCCGAAATCCCGACATTTCCCACTACTCAGCTGTTGTCATTAAAAAGTGCTCCGTTTTTTATTCTCGTGTGTCGTGTGTCTCTTGTAGAATCTAGAGAACTAGTTTCTAGTTCTAGAATCTCGAATCAAGAATCCTCTTGTGTTTTTTACAATAGTTGTAGCAATTTATTGGCAAGAGATATTAAATTGTGAGGAGAAGACTAAAAGGAGACTAACTAAAGGGGCTTATCATCTTAAGGGGGGGGTTAGAAACTTATAAAAATAACTTAAAGTTGATATAGCAAGTTATTGTATAGAGTTGGGTATTTTTGTTGTTATTATTATTGTGGGATTGACTACTAGGCTTTGTTATGAGCCTCTTGTATAATAATCCTCTTATTACAATTAGATTAGAATAAATTGTCACTCTACACTTTTGATTTGGAGAGAAAGCCCAAGTGAGGGACGTGAAATGTCCACGGAATATGGCAGACCAAAGGGAAATCATCAAATCATCATTTTCGACTCTTGAGACAAAGTCTGTCTAGTTGACCTTTTTTTTACTATTATTACAACTTTCAAAATATTCAAATGGACAGCTAAGGGACCCCTCAGTGTGACCTGACGAGTCTGAGGTTTAAGTAGCTGAAATGGATTCATGTAACTGTCACCCTTTTTCTCTTAAAATTGCACTGATTTCCATTTTTGAAAATATTTTCTTCTTATTTTTTTGAGGTCAATAGAATTTTCTAAATCATTCAATCATTAAAAGCCCAGTTTTCGAAACTAAGTGTATCGCTTAAGTCTCGGTTGACCTTTAGAGTGTTTTGGGGGCACTTGGGCAGTGTGTTCTAGTATCTTTGGAAGGTGGGCCTATTTATTTTGACTACAGGGTCATTTTTTATTTGACAAGTGGCCCAGAGTGAAAGAGGAGTGAAAAGTTTGTTATAGTTTTAATTTTGTTTAGATGATTAATTAGTTAATTGTTCTTAGTTCTGAGTAGTAAAGTGATTAAATTTATTGGATTGGTTCCAGGTTGGAGAGAGGAGGAGTTTTGCAACGTGGTTCTTGGCTATTGAGCTCTTACTGTAAATATTGGCTGGGAACATCCGATGGGGACGGGACACTTGGCGGAGTGAACTGTGAAATATATTAACTCAACCCCCTTGTGCCCTATTGACCTCACAAGGAAGCATCTTATCCTCCTTTCGAGTACCAAGCAGCAGTGTCATCACCTTTGGTATCTATTCACTTACTTTAATTGACCCCTTTTAATGTTGAGATGGTTTGTAATCACAGCTCTGGTTTTTTCCCTCCCTCAGATACTGCTGGATTCGGTTTGACCTTAAAGAATAAGAATATGGCCACATAACTGACAACTCATCTAAACTCCATCCTCAAGGGGAAAAGTAGAGAGAGATTCTATCATTCTTAACAAAAACCTTGGATGCCTTTCTAAACGTGAGTTTGGAATTATTCAACACGTGGGAAATGTAAGTGCTAGGCCTAGGGGTCATTGGGTCATATTCTTAATGCTGTGCTAAGGGGGCATGGGCATTTACATTTACCCCAATGTCAATTTGATTGACGCATATGTAAAATGTGAATGTACCCTTTCCTTAGCTCAGCCATTAAAAATATGACCATAAGCCATGCTATGAAATTGTTACGAGTTCTGTTCTGTAATGAAGCTTAATTGAAGATTTTGAGTGACCGTTTGTTTTTTGTTTCGTAGGGAAATGGATGTTTAAAAAAGGGAAGGAAAAGGATGAATCGGCGGATGTGAATGATGTGTTTGGTTTTGATTTGAATGTGATCGCTGATCGCGGTGATCGGGACTGAAGACTTAAAACTACCCCTGCTTTTTCAAAGTGCTCTATTTGGTTTACTCTGACTGTTCGTGTTCCCATGAGTTAACGAATGGCAGGATGAAGGGAGTTGGTTATTTTAGTTGAATCTTGGCTGGACCAGTTTCTTCATCATTTAAGCATTTCCTTGGGAAAAGTAACGAGTGTATCAAATTGAATTGTTGAGATTTGGGCTGCTGGATGAGAAATCGTCTCGTCATCGAACGCAGTTGGACTCATCTCATCGTCCTCCTCCGTCGTCATGATATGACACTTAACTTAATTTAGGATTGCAGGAGAGTGGATTTTGGTTTTCATTTTGAAATACGGAAGCAAGTACGAGTCACAAGTTTCAAAGCCAATGTTCTGATGTTCTCCATCCGTTTTAGTTGCGATTTAAAAGGTAATATTTTAAACTAGATTCAACTCTTATTTAATGCTCTTGTAAATCGAATGGTACAAACACGTGTTTCTGTATTCTCAGGAACGACGTCTTTTTAGTTGCCCATCACAATCCTGACCTTCTCATGAACAAGTAACGCTTTTTTTGGAACCGGAAGTTCTGGATTCCTCCATTGAATGACGAATGATCTTTGTTGATGGCCCTTGATTCTCAGCCTATCCTAGAAACCATTTTCGGATTTCAACGTGGTTAAACTCCCTCTCCTGTTTTTCTCCACAGGATTGGCTGTTTTTAATTTTATTGTTTTTTAAACCACATATGCAAGATGAGTTGTGATGCTCGAAAGTGGGAATGCGTCTACTGTACTTACTTAAACTGGCAGACGACGACGAATTGTATAATGTGCAGGTAGGAGATTTCACAAGAGAGTTAATTAACTTAATCAGTATTTAATGGAGTAAAATCAATGAATATTTGGATTTAAGGTCACCAAAGCCACTTCAAGTGATTGAAGAAGGAGCTCCACCCCCGATGTCGTCTCTGCTGAGCAGTTTTTCAACTAGTGATAATTCGATAAATACAACGACTTCGTTTAAAAAGAACAAAGTCGAAAACCAATACCTCAGACCAACACATGACAATGACTCCCTTGGATCGGATGATGCTGAACGAATAATAAGCGATTCTTCAGATGAAACCGTAGGGTCTTCTTATATGAACCAGGCTCATATCAATGTCAGTACCCGTTCATCGACGAATATAAGTGGCTTAGCTCAAAATATTGTGGCAAATAAGTTCCAAGACGTGGCACGAACTCCACCTGTCCATTTGCCCCAACATGGCATTATTGGGGAAGAGATTCAAGCGACGAACTGGCGAAGAAATACTTGGGCGTGTTCAAAGTGCTCCACCCTCAACTGGAACATCTCGTCTTCCTGTAAACAATGCAATACAAAGTCAGTTACAAATTCTTCCACCAACTGCTTTGAAGCTGATGATGGAGAAGACGAGCGATGCGTGGGTACTTTGAAGATCTCAGAACTGGCCGAACCGTTTCACAACAGGGAAGCCTCTCCTATAAAAAATCCTCCACGAATTACAAATTTCCCTGAAGGTGCTGAAAAGTTCATCTCAAATTCGAACAGTCCTAAAAACTCAAACGAAAACGTGACAGGAGAGAAATGGGCTTGTCGAGTCTGTACCTATGACAACTGGCCCCGTTCTGTCAAGTGTGTCATGTGTATGTGTCCAAGGTCAATCGATCAAGTCGTCGCGGTGGGCTCAAATGAAATGAAACTGGCCAACAACTTTGCCCATAGTAATCTATCCCTGGATCCAAGTCTGGTTCCAGCAGCCCTTGCAAACTTATCTCTAGCCGTAGGGAACAATCGAGAGTCACACTTTGAGCGCTCGGAATACGACGCAGATGAGAACTCGGTGAACGCGAGCTACACGGATGCAATTCGGATGAGGATGTTTCGGAACTCGGAAATGGATCGGCGGTGGCTAGACGCTTGTTGTGGTGCAGTCGATGGAAATATTCGACCTATCGAAGAATTCTTGTCCACTGGAGGGGACGCAACTCGGCAGCTAACGGAAGCTGAAGCCTCCATTTTGGATCGTCCATCAGCTTTCGATCCCGGATTCACTCTCATTCATCTTGCTTTGAGGTGCGGGTCTTTGACTTTCATTAATAAGTTCACGGTTCAAGGTTGACTTTATTTATTTATTATAAATCGCATTTATTTACAGATTTCATCAGGAAAATGTGCTGGCCACGTTATTGTCTCAAGTTGACGGAGGTCCTACTGTAGTCAAAAGGGTCCCTTCTCATGCAGCACCTAGTATAGCTATCGAAATTCGTCGTCATGTCATGGCATCTATTCGTCAACGCAAAGGAAGCTTTCGCTGTAATTTCACCTCAGAAGTTGTCACATTTACACTGCCTTCAGGTATCTTTTCAGTTTACATTTTCTTTAAACAACCGAAAGCCAGTGTTGATAACAGAAAGGAAATCTTTTGTAGAAATCGATGATCTACCTCCGGAAACTCAGGAGACGCTTTTCGACGAGGTTCTTGATCGGGATGTACAAAAAGAACTTGAAGATGGACAAATAATAAATTGGTCCGTTGAATTGAATGACCAGCTCAATTCCCGACTCTATGCACTTTGGAATCGTTCTGCTGGTGATTGCCTTCTCGATTCAGTTCTTCAAGCAACTTGGGGGATCTTCGATCGAGAAAATGGACTCCGTAGGGCACTGTCGGATTCCCTCCAAGATTCTGCCACACAGTATGTTCTCAATCTCAATGTCTCCACATTCTCGAGTATCCTCATTTAATTTATATCCTTTTTTGTCGGCAGGTTTTATCAACGATGGAAGGAAAGTGAGCTACTCCATGCCCGTCACCTTAACTTTAGTCTGAATGAAGCCCAATGTACCACAGACTGGGCTAAATTATTGTCATTAGCAAGCCAACCAGGGTCTAGTCTAGAACAGCTTCATATCTTCACTCTAGCACATATACTACGACGTCCTATCATCGTCTATGGAGTCAAATATGTCAAAAGTTTCCGCGGTGAAACGTTAGGATTTGCACGCTATGAAGGTACTGCTAATATTCTTGCAGTTATTGATATTGCCTGTCCTGTTCTGAAAATACTAATTAACGTTCCTCATAAAAACACAGGTGTGTACCTGCCCTTCCTCTGGGAACCTGGTTTTTGTTGGAGATGGCCCTTAGCCTTGGGTTACACAAGGGGTCATTTTTCGGCCTTAACTCCGATGGAACCCGACTGTGATCCACTTGCCAGGGTCGATTCTGCTGTTCAATTAGATGCAGAAGATATCAATGCCAGATCGATATACCTGCCTCTTACAACTGTGGACGGTGCACTTCTCCCAATCCAATTCATGAACCAGTCTGAGGTGAGTTTATCGATTGGCCCTTTGATTAAAAATATGACAAAGAGTTGCTATCATCTATTATTTTTCAGATTGGCAAGGAAGAGTTTATCCTCAGCCAATGGCTTGACGTTAGCTTTACCAACAGTGGAGTCATGGTAGCTCGACAACGAATACAAAAGCGGCCTTTGCTTGTGGCTCAAATGCTAGAAGAATGGCTCAACCATTACCGCCGATTCGGGTAGGTTTCATTCCATTCTTTAACTGCCGAGTATTTTTAACCGGTGGTAGACTAATTATAATTCTGATAATGATTTTAGGCAAATGAGCACAGCGCCATACATGAGGCAGTCCACCGCCACATGCTATTCTAGTGAAGGAGAGTCTGATAACGATTAAAGAAAGGCGGTGGATCCAAGTCCAGAGCGTCATCTGAATTTCGATCCATTCTTCTAGAATATAGTTGCGAGAGTGTTTAATGAAGTAATTAATACCTAAATACTTTCGAATGAGATAGCGTACAAAGAATATCCCCCGACGAAATACCTAGATTTTGTAGTCTCCCAAGTACTCACGTTGAACGCAGTGGTGTACCCTTAGCAGTTATGAACACTTACAAACCTGAACTTGTCCTTAAATGCTGCACAAGAAGATTTAATTTTTTGGTAGCTCACTCAAAGCTTGTGACTCCCGAATTCGGAGATGGAGTTTGTAATCATGGAATACTTTGACGAGCGTGTGTTGTTTGTTGGACGGCTGAGAGTTTGATTGAGCCAATTTTTTTCGTGACTTTACAATGTTAGAATAATTATTTTTCGTTGAATAAACTGTTATATTTAAATACCTTGAAATTTTCAGTTCCCGGTAAATCTCCAGTGATTGAATCCCTGAAATCTTTTCCCCTTCAATTCCACGAAATATTATAAGCAGTTGGGGTTTGGAAGGAGTCACGAATTGTATTCCCTGATATTTAGTTGGAAAAATCTACCAAACACAAATTCATGTTTGTAAACAAATGTGAATTTTTATTTAAACTTTCTCTTTAGATTTGAAAGTTTTTTTTTGAAGCCTTAATTTCTGCAGGGACATGCTCTGTCTTTGATTGATAATCTATTTGTATCTGTATGTGTATTTAACAAGTTGCGTGATCTAATTTAACTTAGTTTTTCTTTATTTAAGTTTTAATGATTTTTTTATAAACTGCCAAAAAGAAGAATGAAAGATAAAAGAGAGAGGAGAAGGCGGTGGCTACTCGGTAAAAGGAACCATACACAATCAAACGTTAATGTAACAAACCAAGATGAAAAGACTAAAAATATGTATATACAAAAAACTCTGTAATAATCCTACACAGTTTACCAAACACCCATCTTGTCTTATCAACACCACAAGAAATAAACTAGAAACTTGATCTATCAACTCTCCACTCTATCAATCTACTCTATAATTATCTAGAAATATCTCTCTGCTTGTCTCACTACTACTTCTCCAGAACAATTGGACCCATTTTAAAGCTTACTAGCTCATTCCCGAGAATTGTAGATTAAGCAGAACCGAAATTAAGTGCTGCCGTATCCCTTGACATTCCAAAAGATCCTTATCAATAATTGCCCAGTCATGGGCCTATAACGCAGATGCCGGGTCAAAATTCGCTGCCAAGTTAGTAGGGTTTGTTCCGATTCGGGTTTCTGATTTCCTAGTAACAATAATAATCGACTCTAGACTCTATAATTCCTTTAAAATGTCAGTCTGTTTGTCTGATTCCCAACTCGTTCATAACATAACTACTGGCCCGATTTCAAAGCTCAGCAGCTATTTCCATAGAACTATAGAAGGATGTCCGAGATTGAATTACGACTACCCTTGCTTGAGATTCAAAAATGTCCTTATGACTAGTGGGCCATGAACGGGCCTGTATCCGCTTAGTTGCCTCATAATTTTTCTCTGGACAGTTGTAATTCCAGGAATTGCTCTATCATCTCTGGAATTGTTTGTATGATATTTGTAAATATGAGAGATGACTCCTTGAAAATAGAATGCCATTGAAATCCTCTGGAGTGCAGACCTCTTTGAAAAGATGAAAGGCTAATAATCACCAACGACTTGTTTAAATGAACTCCGTGAGCTTCTCCAGTACAATTCATTCACTTTCTTAAGTGACACCTAATCTCCTCATTTGTTTGGTAGTAAAGTGGTCTGGCGTAGTAGGAGAGCCACACGGGTTGTAGAGCTTCATAGTATTTCCTTATCATATCGCATCATGTTTATCCCTCTAGTCATTTAATTTAATTACTTCAATGGGATCCCAAATCTTGAGTTGTCTTCATCTCATACCCCGTCTCTTTATATCTCACCACCACCTACTCCAGCAAGGACACAGATTTATACATCCAACTCATCCTTCTATGACCCCTTAGAACCTAAACAGACGCTATTCACCCCATCCAACAAAATTTTCAACACCAGCTCCCTGGAAAAAAGTGACCCCCGGATTCAGGTCACGTCCGAAGAAGTTGCGACTCCGAACCCGGGATGGTTGCATGCATAAAAATGGTTAGTCTAGAGTGTTGTAGGAATGTGTGCCACCACTGCCACCCCGGAGAGTTGTCACTTGTCTCAAAGATAGGAATAGCTTTTGAAGGGAGCAGTCGTAACAACGTCCTCAGCAGAGGGAAGCTGAACCGAGGGATTCGTGCCCAAACTCCTCTGTAGCAGCTCCCAAAAAAGAGTTACGGAAAGTGAACCCTTTAGACCCAAGGGGGCATCCATCCCCTATGCTATCCATTTAGTAAAAAACCCAAGATGGAAGAGCCCCTGACCCCTCTGACCTGTGAGAGGGTGTAGAGGGAGATAGGGTCGTGAAGGGGTGTGACCACTCCCTCTTGGACTCGGCGGTGGAGTGGATGGAGGGGGTGTAGGTGATTTTCTTGAAAAGTATTTGGTGAGGAGTCCACCGCCGAAAATCTCACTTGTTCATTGTGTGTGTGGTTGGATGTGCGGCTGCTGAATCGTCTACAGATCTGCTGGCCAGAGTCAAACTACTAAACAAGGTTTGGTCATATCTTATTATAACATCACACACACATTCTGCACTATTTCGAAATACACAGTCTAAGCTGAGTCAGAGGTGGAGTTTTTCAAAATTTTAAGTCAAAACTCCGTTTTTTAAATTGAATTAGAGTTTAAAAAATCCGAGGGGATTTTAGTAAAATTTAAAGTTGCCAGTTTTTTTTGTGAGATTTTGAAAATTGTTTTCGGTGAAGTTATCTTGGCTTTGTCGGGATTTTGTGTGAGAAGCAGGAGCGGCACTTTTCCAACACCCTCAAGACACAAGGACCTCTTTGAGTTTTTATTAAGTTTCAAAAGCTGTTGAGAACTTTAGCTGATAAATCGTCGGGTAGTGATTTTGGTTTAGTTTCAAAATTTCACCGAGTCCAGTGAAGAGTCATTAGTGACTTTGTGCGTTTGTGCTCCTCTTGAGAGTCTGGGTTTGAATTTTTTGAAAATTCAACATTACCGCAAGGCGTGTAAGAAACGTAGAGCTCTATTTCATTTGGAACTTTGAAATCGAAAGTGGTGGTGGACATTCAAGTGAATCTTTTGAAGCGAGTTGGAAATTATCGTCAGTGACGAGTCGTCACCTCTCCGTCACCGCATTTTGGGTGTGTCCTTTTAATATCGAATATCGGAGTCTCAGCAACCTTTACCAACTAACCAAAGAGGGGAGGAAGAAAAGGGAGGAGCTTGTTTGAGATCTTGGAAATAGGTCGTCACGTCTACTGGAGCTGGAGACGGAAGGGCTGAATAATGGGTAAGGCTACCTCTTTGCCATATTTATAACCCTTTGGTCAACAATAGTCAACATGGACCAAGAGACTGATTTACTCATCTTCATCCCCATCTTCTTGTACTTATATTCCAATGACTTTCAAAAACTGACATCCATATAATACTTAGAATAGGTTAAATAGGTCATAAGGTCCAGAATAGATTGGGTTGACCAGTGACCACCACTGACAGTGGGATGGACAGGGAAAGTGTTAGCTGATCCATTAGGGTGTGCTGAGTCTCCAATGACAATAACATCTCACGATATAAAAAGGACCGTCTCTGCGTCAATTAAAAACAGCCGACTCATATTTCATATCGGCAGAGAGTCTCAGGCTCAGATTAGGCAGTGGTGGTCGGTGGTCCAGTCAAAGAGATCGCATTCCATGAAAAGGGGACGAAATGGAAAGTTGGTGTACATTACACATTTTTTCCATTCATCGACCAAATCCAATTGACCGGTCAGATAGAATATTTAAAAATTCGTTGCCGTCAGTGTGGGACACGGATTAAGAATATTAAGATATTAAAGAGATACGATAATAATAGCCGTTTTATGATTCTATCCAACGATTGACAGTTAAGATGGTTAGTAACTTATACTTAACTATCCTCGACTCGTTAGAGATTTTTAAATGATGATTGATGAATAGAATCCTTGATTTTAAAGCCTCTTCTAGAACTAGATTGGACTTTTAATGGACTAGAGAGAAAGGGGTTGGATTGTTGAGGAGATTTGAAATCAAAACATAAGACTAAATAATTAGAGCAGTTTATAAAAAGGGTTAAAAAAAATCTCAATTCATTTATCTTTTGTCGTTTTAAAAAAGTTGAATGGAGTTGTTGTGGAAATATAATAGTGAGTTGTAGTCAAGTGATTGAAGATCAGAGGGGGATTGGGAAAATAAGCCGAGTCACATTACAAAATACTTTCAAAGATCTGCAAAACATCTCCACCTCCTCATTAGCTCGTCATGGCAAATGCTTCATTAACTTTTTAGCTTAACAGGATTTGGATTTCTAATTTAAAAAATATATTTAACTATAGTTAGCGGAAATTATTGGGCTTTGAGTAAGTTAGGTTAGGAGTGGGTAGTGGGGATAAATTATTTTTATTTAGAAATTAAATCCCACTTTCATAACCTATAAATTGGCCTATATATTTTTTGCATTCCATTACAAATGCAGTTTTAATTTCCCGTGTGTACGCCCGCCCCATCAATGGGCCAGTGTTGATAAGGTTTTTTTTAAAGGAGACGACTCAATTTTTTCGACAGCAACACAATTATAGTTAGATCTCTGTTTAGCATCTGGTTAGCAAATGGAATGAGGACTGAGCTTTAAATCTTTCAAATCCCTTCGCTATTATAGTTTTAAGTAGTGAAATAAACAGACAGACATTTATTCCAGTTTCATAAGCTACGGATATTGGCCTATATATTTTTTAATTTTAAATGTTATGTTACAGATGGATTTTTTAAATTTATTCTCTACAAGCCCATTGTTGGGCCAGTGTTGATGCTAACTTTTAAATGAAGGAAATTGTCGATTTTTTCGACACCATTATAATTACCACTATCCCATCAGATTAGCAAATGGAGTATGGAATAGACGGACAGACATTTTAATAATGGAATTATAGAGTGGATGGATTTTAAAATAATTAATAATTAAGTGTTTGATATTATAGTCGTAAGGCTCTGGAATACGTCAAAGAAATCTTAAATTTTTTAACTCCCCAAGTTGGATAATAATAATTCACGTCTCTTGCGAGTGTTATGATGAGATTCCTTTAAGCTTAGATACTTGAATGTTTAAAAAGGGGGAGCTGTAATTATTCATAATGGATATAAAAAATATTGGAACTGGTTTGGCTTAAATTTATTTGCAAACAAGGATCAATTGATCACAAAACATTTGGTAATCTTAACATTAAAAGCTGATGACCTGTGTTCGTGTGTGTGGTTGCGGTGTCCTGTCCTGTGTTAATTTCGTGTTTT
>JAQFYM010004538.1:0-15232 GCA_034694785.1 Agrenia bidenticulata
AATAGGGAGATTTTCACAAAGACTTCATCCGTCAGAGCTTGTCGAAGTAGTTAGTGACTGTCGCGTCAGCTACAATAGTAGTTCCAGCAAAATGCTAATTGTCACGTGCAAATTCTGTCAACAATTGCACGCGAGCTTTTTTAACAATCGACGATTGGATAAAGTATGCATTATTAGGTTTAAATAGAACGGAACTTGGAGTTTCCGGTCTAAATTTCCAGTATGCAGTGATTGCATAACATAATCCATGCTAAAGCACGACAGCATGTAGCACGTTCATGGACCATAGAAAATTAGCAGTTAAATTATTTTAATTACAGTTGACAATTTACACAAAGGTTGTCAGGTTGTCACGAGTTAGGTTGGATAACCACTACTAGGAATTTATTCCTTCACTCATGACGTAACATATGCAATTCAGGATTCCCCAGATACCTGTTCTTCCAGAATTTCATAAATCTGAGCTCATTTACTCTGCTAACGTAGAATACCTCATTAACACGTGTATATTATCTGGGCACTTATTAGAAATTATTATTCAACATAAGTGACAAATGCCGGAACATTTTCCAGACTCTAGAACTATCCAGCAAGCCGAAATGTTAGCCGGCACATGCACATGACTTGTCGCACACAAATACGCGAACATGGTGTCGGGAACTCAAGCAAGATCATTAAAAAAATTTACGTCATTGACATTACATATGAAATTCAACTTGATATTTATTAATGCAAAGATGGAATCATATTCCATATTAGAACTAACTGTTATAAAATGCTATATATGTATTCAGTATAACATGGTGAACGTGATGTTCAAGCTATTTTTAACTAGAATTGATATGCAATTGGAATTGTGAAATAAACCGCCCAACGACACTATTGCTCACTTGTACCGTCTACTAAAATTCACAGAATTTTAAGCGATCTCATATTTCTAAATATAAGAAATTACATAGTGGAATTAAACTTAATTTTTAGCATAGATCCTCGGTTATATCAGCTTCGGGAGATTAGGTTTCCATTTTGGGACATTTAAACCGACTGATTTATTTTCGAAAAACATTAAACGAAATGATTATTTTAATCGAATCCTGAAAGAAAAATATACCTTAAGTATATTAAAAGATGCCACAGTAAGAACTAAGAATGCAGCCCATTCCGCCTTATTTTTTTAATGAATTCACAAATTATACACAACGAAACGAGCCTTACATTTATATTCAGATTGATTCTTGATTTAAGATCCCGATGGCTGGAGACTTGAAATGCATTCTAAAAACATAGAGCAAGTGGAAAGAGATCTTGTGAAATCTTCAGAGAATTTTTAAGCTACCGAATCTATTAGTTTAAAAGTTTTGGTCTTAAAGATTAATATGCCACCACATGTTAGGTCAAAGACCTTCGAGAGTTTTAAATCGGTCACCTGCAATCTATGTATCAAGATTCATGAGAAAAAGATGCGGAAGAAACGTGTATTTTAGAATTTTTTGTGAAAATGGCCGTCAATTGACGTAGGCTTCTAACCCAAATTTGTAATCATTAAAATAGATCTATCAATTTTTTTTAAATAATTAGTTTATGAATCTGAGCAACGCTGCTGTAAGCATGCCTTGAATTTCGTGACAATATGCTCTAGTCTGTTCTAAAACAGTCGGTTAAACACCCATGGAAGAATCTTCTTTTGTGCCTTGACGACTTTGAAATCTGAAAGGCGTCAGTTATTTTTGATGGTTAAATTGCATGACCATCCATGCCACGCATTAATTCGCAATTATTCCATCCCATTTCCTTCTAAGGTGAAACGCGACCTTGTTCCATCAAAAGTCATTAGCACAAACTACAAAGGGCTTTGAGCATATCTCAGACAGCTAAGAATCGACCACATCCTGTAGCTGTAAGGCTAATTGTTTGGTTAATCTTTTTGGTTGATGTACAATGCATAGAATAGAATGATGTGTTAAAGTTTCTTTGATTAAATTCCTTGATCTGACCTCCTCAAACTAGTTCGGCTTATGTTTTAAACTGATAATACTGTGTTTTCACGAAAGCCAGTGCCAGAAGATTTATCATCACAGAGGATGATGGTTATTTCTTTACTATCTATACGCACTTAAACCCTTAAAGGCTTAAAAGAATATTTATTTATCGAGCTGCTTACAGCTTTTAGCCCATTCATCCAAATCTATTTCCGTCTTGGATAGAAAGCAACTAATTCCAGTTACTCGTACTAAGATTACTAAGCCCCTATTGAAAAAGGGTTTATCAAAGTCCAGAGACATTTAATACATGCCAACTATCGTCATAAATGAACTTATAAGTATTATTGGATCAACTCAACCGTAACCACACATAATTCCTATTTGACCCTCATAAAAATGTCTGCTAAATAACCTCCTGATTCTTCCATTTCAGATTATGGTCCATATCCATCGCCATCCCTTCCATCAGCTTAATGCTATTCATAACAGCTCAAGAAATTTAAAATCTTGCATTCATATAAGCGTAGACATCCAAACTACGAGCGATGGTGGCATGACTAAGTGAATACCAAATGCAGACCCATGAGATTACCTTTAATAGCTCCTATTTCGTTTCATGAATTTTAATTTAGTTTGACTTGGCTTGCTGTGACATTGAAAGGGATCGAATTTCACCTGCATATAGTATTCATAATCCATCTGCAACAAAGTCACTGTCAAGCTGTATGTATTTTCTAGTATGAGTTTTAATTGCCTTCCCACACACGTGTTTAGACAGAAATGTAACGCAAACTATAAAAACTTTTTGATGTAAATTCGTTTAGTCTATGTGGTCAATAGAGTACAGTATAGAATCCGAAATTACTATACATAGTTGGAAATTATTTATTTTAGAATTCAATATTATTAAACGATGAATCCGAACTTCAGACTCTTAACCATTATCTAATGATTTAGATTTGCTAGAAAAGTTATGCAGATCTTGAAACACGGGTTTTCCATGTCTACAACCAAAAATTAAGCCAACATAAATTATCAAGTTTTTTGACCAAACATGGAATTGAAAGTTTAACTATGCACACAATTACAATTTAGAATTCTTAAACACCACCATCCTAAAGGCCACTATCCTAAAAATGTCGTCCCAAAAATATTAATTATTCTATATGTAAATGATCACAAAAGCATTTTTTCAAAACTTATTCGTAAATCCAAAATCCACACAAAATTTGCAATCAAAATATCAAACATCAAAATTATGGGGAAACATTGTACAGGGATTGATACTGACATTTTGATTAACACTGTTGAATAATTTTGCGACGACGGAGTGGAGCTGATTGACAGACTTAACTGATGCAAATGCTGTTTTCTGACAACTGCGAATTTTTTTACATTCTAATTTGGGAATATTTTTGTTTTGTTTTAGAATAGTATTCTGTTTCTGTCATAAATTTGCAGTAACCTACAGTTTCAATTTTTAACCCCACTCAACTGCTGTAACATGTGGAAGATATCTTGACAATTTTTTTTTAAATTTAAGAATTCAATTATTTAAAATTTATTCAAAAGCGAAAAGGTAATTATAAATTATTATTATTATGTGAGAGTAAGAAAACAAGTTCATAACCTGAATACCTAATGAGTCTGGAAACAATGAAAACTGGTAAGTTAAATTAAGCCTCTGACTGACCTGAGGGGTTACATGGTGGGACGTTGAATCACAATGGCACGGAAGTTTGTTATGTAAAAACTTAATTGAAGTTAGAATAGTATGTATAGCTGTCTTGATTGATGAGTTGATTGATATCCATGTGCACGATTAGTCTCCTCAAGGTCGAGTCATTTACAATATTCGTAAATTACAACATTGTACACACATTTAATTTTCGGTGAACTCTGTATTAGAAATTTTGTAAGTTGCTAATTATTCATAATCGAAGCTCCATCGGATCCCAATTCCTGATGGACCTTTCCAGTTAATAATTTATAATTAATTGAAATTGAAAACCACGAGTAAATCAGTTCCGTTCCGTTCTGTTAATCGTTCCTCCAATCTGAAGATAAAAATCAACGAAATATTCAGTCTTCGAAAGCACAATTTATCAATATGAACCTGTTAAATTATTGATTGTCAGATAAAAATTATAAGAATAAGACTTACTTTTATAGTTACAGATGCTTACATCAAATTTTTAGTTATTGGAGTTACAATACAATCTTGCACTAGTTGCACTGATTCATTGATATCATATTCCAGGCAATTCCTTCCTTTACTAACTTAAGAATTATCGCTTATTAATTATAAAGTGAATCGGATGAATTTATAATTCAAATTAAAGTAAGACTAGCACGAGCTGTGGCCGTGTCATTTCTTATCATTAGATGGGTTATTCTTATTATATTTGACGTTCGTAGTTGTATCGGGATAAGCGTATGAATTAAAAGTACTCAAGTCAGTCCAACATTAATTAATCTAGAATACTGGAACTGGAAATCGGATTACGTACGCAAATATAATTATTATACGGAGCCTCATCTTTTCCTCTGTAAAGGCTGAGCACTACAGATTGAACCTTTGAAATGAAGTGTTTTGCAATATTTTGCATACAGATAAGGATAATAAAATAAGGGATAGCACGAATGAAGCTCTGGATGGCTGTAAAGTAGATTATAAATGATTGCTTCTGAAACAGACAGGCAGACGTGAACTCATATTATTATTGAATTTCACGTGTGTCCCATTGATTGCTATGATTACATACACACGCATTCAGCAAAGATGTGAACAAAGTCATCAATAATCTGTATATTAAACTGAAGATATTCCCGTTTCTTCACTTCAAATCAATAGAAGATCAGTCTAAAACTTCCATTGTGGAAAGTATATCTCCTGATACAGATTGATCTCGTAAGCATATATTTTCAATCCCCAATTGATTAGTAAAATCTGAACGTTGTATTTTTTATTTATTTAACTATTATGATAAAATAAGTATCGAGAAGAGTAGGATTCACACTTAAATTTGAAAACAACTAGCGGTGCACGTCCCCGAAAACACGATGAAATTTGTTCACTGAAAACTGAAACGTGCTTAAGGGCTTATAGATGAATTTTCTCAATAATAATTATTGGATGGAGACAAGGGGAAGTGTTAAAACTTGATGATAGCCGTACAGAGTTGACGATTGACGAAACTGTTTTGGGTGTATGTATCTGAGGAGGATGAAGTGTCCATATTTACAAAAAAAATGCATGGGGAAGAATTCATTCGATAAGGACGATGGAAAATGGACATTGCAACATTGTAAGGTGATTGTAGCTTATGAACTTGTAAACTAGTAATGCTACTAATAATTTTCCAACTCTCAAACTTCATGCCAAGACATGCAACAACATATCCATTCCCTATATATTACAAGAAATCGCCACGGCTGGCAACTATCTTTTAACCAATTTTCTTAACTACGTTCAACATATGGAACATGTGGAAACTGGGCATGAAATACTAAGTATCTATGCACAAAGCTGACACAGCTCTTTTATAGACCCACATCAGCATTACTAGTAGATCACTACCATTAATCGTCAACCTCGTTTAAGAAGCTTTTGCTTGTATGTTATAACCGATCCATTTACGTCTTATTTGATCCGAATGTCCTGAACCGTTTGCTTGAGGATTTATATGATTTCCGTTATCATGATCGAATAAAATAATTCTAATGTAATTTTATATTCTATTCACAATTTTAAAATCTATCATCTGTCTAACATTAAAAACCTTCAGTTAACTCTTATGAAAACATGGAAGAAAAAGTTTAATTTACTTTATACGTTGAGATATAAAGCGATAACTTTTTAGCCCGAGCCAGGGCTTATGTGATCCCCGTGTCCGTCCGTCCGTCCACATGATAACTCTCTTCAAACATGTCCGATTGACTTGAAATTTTGTACACGGATGTATAGGGTCAATATAATTAATGAGTTCGAAGATGGGTAACATCGGTCCAGTAGGGGACCTGTGGTGACCAGAAGACCCCCACCGGTTATGGTTACAGATAAACAACTTTAGAAATTAGGCTAGACAGCTTAAATTTTGCATACTGTAAGTTTATGGTTCTTAAATAAGAATTGCCAAGTTAAACTTGCAAAATTTTACACTAGTGACACTAGAGTTATATTAGTTATCTAGTTCAATGAGTGACCCTACGGGGGTACCCCCACCGATTTTCATAAATTGGCTTGATGGTGAAATTTTGCACTGTGGTAGGTAACGGTTTTAAAATAGCAAAAACAAAGTTCGTTTTGCAAAATTTTAATACTAGAGTAACCCAATGGGGGTACCCCCACCGATTTTCATAAATTGGCTTAGAAGCTTGAAATTTTTTATAAACCTGGCTCGGGCTATATGAAGTTGCACCTGTGAGTTTTATGTTATTTTTTTAGCTAGACGGTGGACAGTTAATTTGAGTTTTTCTCATCTATTTACGGTGTTAAATGACGAGAGGCTGATCTACCCGAAAAAGTATCGTCAATGTGTTCGAATTCCCTCAGCGTAGTTCTTACTCGAAGTCTCCTAAATATTATATGCTGATGTCAGCATTACGTCGACATCAACCTCCACGTAGCTCTAACTCGAAGTTTCCTACAACTTATATGTCGATGTTAACGTTAGTTCGACCTCAACATCATCGAAGCTCTAACTAAGTTTCCGAAAACTATTATGTCGATGCCAAGAAGGCAATCTTTTCATTCACACCAATAACCCTGATCGGATAACGAACACAACATATGTGCCTCGTGCTTGAAGGTGCTGATTCGTCAGCACTTCATTTCATCTATCTCACACAATCTTACATTCTCAACAATAACCTCAATGCGGATTGTGGATGAATAGCCTGGGAAATAATCATGAATGAGAAGTTTCTAGCTAAGGACAGATCGAATAATAGCAATAAAATAGCTAATAAATAACAGCTTGTTTGCGTGCATATGTATGACAGGGCATATGAAAGACAAGTTTTAGGAGGACCATGATGATATGCTGCCAACAGAACTGGGAGATATTCTGTTCGCATAGGAAGTCCTTGAGGAAGTTGTCTTCTAGAAAAATATAGACCACAGTTAAGACGTTAAATATGGTATGATGATATAAAAATAAAGAGGACAGACAAAGAACAACGGAAAGGCAGTCAAGTAGACGGGGACCATGACCTCATTTTATAGATGCACTTCTCTCCCTCTCTTAATGATGCAATTGGAAGATTACCATGACTAACCTATCAGAAATTACGATACCCTTCTCCCAAATTGAATAGGAAAGACTTACCAAATTCAATCTATCTTCTAAGACTTCTAACTCTTCATTCATACGTGCAAGATTTTTCAAATGATTTACGAATTACAATGTCAGTGAGATGCATACGAAACTACAAATGAAGCCAAGAATTACATATTATTGGTTAAGATTTAAGTTAGTGCCAGCTCGAAAGCTTATTTTTAGGAAACAATAATCAACTTCGGTCTAATGCTTTATGCGACACGCAACCTTCGAGGTTTCGAACGCTGAAATTTTATCCCACAAAAGCATAGAAATCGGATGAAATTCGAGTCCATAACTACATTATGTAATGCCAGTCGAGAAGACTAAACAAACAGGGTTGTTAGATGGTTATTAGTCTTCATCAAATACCAGTCCCATCCTGATTGAATTGAAGCATGTATGCAATATGAAATTTTAAAAAATTGCCATCAACAATTCATACTATTCTGAATGAAAGGTTTTCATTAGTCTAATTTTTTGAATCGGAAAAATGAAAAACGCTAACATGTATCACCAAAATGGTGTAATTCGAAAAGATGTAATGAAACATTTAGTCAAAAAGACCGAAGCCCATATCATCGTCTTCCTCCTCGGACTCTTCCTTCTTTTCCTCTTTCTTAGCTTCCTTGCTAGGCGATCCTGCAGGAGCAGCTGCAACGGCCACACTGGCAAACTTGCTTGGATCCTAAAATTTATTGAATTCATCGTTTAGAATGACTTACGACTTGATAACCAGTGACCACATTTATGAATGTATACATACTTTGATGAATTCCTTGATAGTCTCGGCTTCCTTGAAGGATACATCAGTGACTGCAGCAATTGCCAAAAGGTTCTTGAACCCGTTGACGAGCGAGTGTGGAGCAGATGCTACTGTTGGGTAGCCGATCTCAAGAGACACTGCTGCCACGTTCCTTACACCAGCCAGGAATCGTGCCCTCAAGTCTTCAGGTTTGATGTCCAGAATCTTGGGCTCAAAAATGGTACCTGAGTCGTACACCATTTGAACCTATTCATGAATAAAACAAATTTGATGTAGAAATTCGTGATTTGTCCGATATTCCCAAGTGATGATTACATAAATCCCGTTAGCATGAGAATATTAAATTTCACCTGAAGACCATATGAAAATGGAGAGATGTTCAACATATTCAAAAGAGTGGCTTCAGACGGGCCGACTCGATCTCCTGGCTGAAAATAGTAGATAAGATCACCATCAATATTAATATAGCCCGTTGAACATTCATGAGACCATAAAATAGTTTTTAAATGACGTCAAGCTTAACACAACGAACCTTCAAGATGTGGACGTCGTTAATCATTTCAATAGATCCCTTTGCAATCTTCGTAGAGATGGATAAAGCCTGGAAGAACGATGTTTTCTCAGGTCCAAGGCCCGTGTTTTGAGCAGGGATGATGACATCACCGGGTGCAATGGCTCCTGCTCTTGCTGGAGCTCGCACTTTGTTCTCAAGGAGCTTCGCACGAACCTCTCCCAAATCCGCGTTGGTAAACACAAATCCGACGTTCCCCCTGACATGGGCCAAGAGTCTAAAATATAAAAAAATCTATCATTAATTTGTCGTCTACAACATCGTCAAATCGTCATCTTGTAGCCTTCTTAAATTACGAGTGACCAACAACAATGTTGATCTCTGGAATTTAAAAAAGAAGAATAATTAATTCAAAAGCCCAGAAGCATACTTTTCCAACGCAGGGTTGTTTTCCACATGCCCTCGGATCGCCTTCCTCATCATGGTGTTCTTCCCCATAAGGACCACAGCTGTTCCTCGCAGTCCAATTCGAATCTGCTGCATCTGCTTGGACCCTACATTGTCGGCTCCGACGATGAAGCACTTAGGGTATTCGTCCAAGTATGACACCAGCTTGGTGAAGTAGTTTGCTTTCCATGTTGCCTTGTCCTCCCGACCCATCTTAAGAGTGGAGTTGGGATGTCGTGTTTAAGGACTAAAATTGATAAAGGCGATTATATATTTCGAGTTGTTAAAAAATCAATTATACTCCTTGTCCTTGACATATCCTCTGTATAAAATATTACAGCAATAATATACTAAATTTTAATCCTGTTGAGATGTCAAACCCAATGTGCAATGACAGGAATGTAACTGTATTAAATTCACCAAATTGAAATAGTTAATTCAAAAATCTGATCGAAAACATCCAAAAATTAGCTTTATAGCTAACTCAATTAATGGTCATATTTGTCACGTAGTCCAATAGCGAATGTGGAATGGGCCCACTTTGCCCGACCATTACCCAAAATGTTGACCTTTATCTCTTAAATTGAGCATAACTTTGCCTTACTGCTGTTGAAGTACATGCTTGTGAATTGTTTTACACCTTAAAATTGTGCAAATTTTCGAAATTTCGACTTACCAAAACGTAAAATATTCAGTAAAAAATTCGACGGCGTGCACGATCTGTCTTCGCAATCACCTTTGACTAATGGCCGGCTCTCGTTTCTGATCCATGCACTCTCAAGATTCACACAAACATCCAACCTTGTCTTGGACAGAGGGAGCGAGAATCCCATTCCATCGTCTCATGTCACCCACCTCACAAAATTCTTCGACTTCAAATAGTCAAACTTGATGTTGGTTTTGGTCTTTGGTAAATACCAGACAGGCGTTTTAGGAGCCCCATCCCCCTTTTGACTGAAAGCCCCTAAAGCCCCCAGAGCCATATCCCCCTTTTGACTGAGAGCCCCAGGAGAGCAAGCCATTTTGCCCGTCTATGTTTAGGACCCTCGAAAATCATTAAAATTAAAACTTCATTAATTCTAACAAACATAAAATAACAAAACCAAACAACCAAAATTTCTGGAGCAAGTGAAAAATTAAATGATGAGATATGTCAATTTATGAAGCAATAACTTAAAAATATGAAGTCCAGGGGTGAATAAAAGGAACTCTCTGTCCATACGATTCACACCGGAAAAATCCATATTTTTATTCGAACGGCTCCAACGCTACACACTAATAATAAATATAAATGAATGCAGAGTTTAACAATAAGACTTTTTCCCTTTGGCAATGGCAACAATGATAATATATATGGAATCAGATTCAGAAAAGATAAAGAAAAACCTCTTCAACATTTTTCAATCACACAAGATTCAACTATACAATTATTCACGTCTACAAATTCAATAGTATTTAACATTATTTGCGTATCAAGTGTTGAATACTACACAAACAGCACCATTAAATGTACTAAGGCTTTTCAATACGAGTGAAGAAAAGCTGTAGAATAAAATTTTTATGAAATGCTATTAGTCAATGTTATTAATTAAAATAAAACGTTAAATAAATTATCAATTTCTCCATTGTTATTCTTTGCAGGATTAACTATCAATTAAAAAACACTTATGTAGTAGATTCTTATTAGATCAAATTTGAAAAAGTTTAGTGGGTAGTTTGGAATTTGGAACCACGACCAATTATTTTGTATAATAAACTCGATAATACAAAGTTTTAGACCTCCAAAATGAGTAACTATTATCGAATTTCAGAAGATATACTCCTTTTCCAGGAAACAAATGGCTTCCTACATAAACTTCGAGGTGGGCATCTCTTCTGTAGACAGGAATTATCACGTCCGTATTTGGTCTAGCTCCTTTCGGTAGCAACTCCCTCCCTTTCTCCAAGTCCTGTTGCAACGCTTGGAAAGTTTCGTCGTCTTCATCTTCATCTTCCGATGTCTCTTCTGTAACTTGGACTGATACTTGTTCATCGGCATTGGTCCACTCAAAAAATAAACCGAAGCCTACATCATATGCATCTGTTGCGAATTCCCAAAACAGACAGGATCCGTCGGAGTGGGTTGGTACTCGAACCTGTTTCGATTACAATAAATACATATAAATACATTCTATAAAATAAATCAACTTTAAATCATGCGGCGATTAAGAAACACAAACTTTAATAGGAATTTGCAAATTGGTTCATTACCGTTACAGATTCCCCTTGGCCAATCCTAATTATAGCCTCACTACCTTCAGCCTTTACAGATTCTTTGAACTCTTTAATATCTTTACGGGTCCACATAGAGGCAGCGGCCAAAGCACTGCTCGAGTTTCCTTCTTCGTCGCTTTCTTCTTCGTTCTCATTCTCGCAAAGTTCGACACCGGAAGAAATTGCAGCCTTTGAATTCTCATTATTACAATCTTCCGTATCGGATGGCTGAACTGCTTTTAAACCCTCGGTTAGCAACTGTGCCTGAGCTTCGATTTGGGAATTATTATTATTCATTACATTAATATTAGTTCCTTGGGTTTGATTGATTTCTTGCAATGTTTGTTGCTGCTGTGCTGCATATTGTTGCTGTTGATGGAGTTGTCTCATGTATTGTTCGTAGTGTTGCTCTTGAAGTTGCCTGATCAAAACTCCTTGCTGCATCATAAAAATACAAATTTAATAATATTCCCAATGGTAGATTTGAAAAAACTTTAAACAAACAGAAAAGTTTATTGACCTGCTCAGGATTTCCTGGATACTGCTGCTCGGCATATACCTTGAATTGTGCAAAAGTTTGACGATTCAAAGCATCTTGAATTTGATGTTTTTGCTCTTCCAATATTTCTTTATCCTCTTCAGCTCGTTTTTCAAGTTCTTGCGTAATTCGATATTCTTCATCATCGTGAATCTTATTGTTTTCTTCTTCTTTTAGAACTCTAGATTTTTCTGCAATATCTCGTTTATGTGCTTCCACAAAAGGTTCAAACAGCTGACACTGCTTGTTGACAGTTGTAATGAACTCAAACATACAGTCGGCTTTACTCTTTTCTCCAAGGGTTTGCCATGCTAATCTGAAAAATTGAAGTTGCAATGAATTATTATTTAATTATTTACTTGTTTGAACTGCACTGAATAAAGGATTTTTCTTCAACATACTACAAAGTACAAACTACGAATAGTACGAATACTAACCTTCGATCTTTGCCAATAACATCCAATACTCCAATCGGAGGAGCTGTTTCAGAAACAAACTTGCCAGTCGATACTTGGCACGCCAATGCGGATAATTTTAAGCGTTCTTCATATGAAAACGTCATAGCTTTCCCTTGTTTCTCTATAAGATATAAAATATGAGTAATCTGAATCTATGAATCTAGTTTTTAATGCACGATGAATATAAATATCTCATTGACGCACAAACCATCAATAAAAATTTGTTTAAACTTTACCTTTATAAAAATGTATACATAAATTGTACAAGTCTTTCAGAGTGAATCCCCAGTCGGACAAAAATGGTGAGTCATCAGGAGCAAGGGTAGTAGTGTGTGACCGATGAATATCGGGATGTGAATTTGACTGAACTGACATACTTGCAGAAATACCACGTTGTTCGCCTCACTATTCTCAGTTTCGTTCTCTTTGTGCTTTGAGCTCAAATAATTCCAGCGTCGTTACTGGACCAGATTTCGCATGTAGCTGAATCTGAAAATTTAATACAAGAATAAAACTGAATCTTTTGTTTAAAACCGCTACAAACTATTAATTAATTCTCAGCCATCGGAGATCTGAAAATACAAAAAAGCCTGAAGAAGACGCCAAACCTTGAGCGTTCAATATTTTACAACGATGAGTCTGAATAAAAAATAGAAAATGTACAATGTGGCAATACCAGTACTCCATTACCTACACACAATTTCCAACCAAGACAGGTTCCTTTCCAATAGCAAATTTTGGTTGAATTTGCTAGAAAAATGTGTAAAACGGGAGGAGCTAGTCAGGAATTGGGGAATATTTCTGAAAACATTCAAAATTAGTGTTTGCGAAAAGATTTGAGAACAGCCAATGTCAAAAAAGGTTTGAAATTGGCGGAGTGGGTTGCCAACACATACTGAGGGAGGTTTATACAAAACACTCTCGATGGGGCTCGATTGCATTGGCTATTTCTATCGGCTCTTTTTGCCAACAAATCAATTTCCACAATTTGCACATTAATCTTTAATTAATTATTTGCACCTAGGACTAGAGAAAAAAGTCAAATGAAACAGCGGTGGGATTGAACGCTCAACTTTCTGTGATGTGACGGCTGCTTCCTGCCTCTTCCTCGTTTCCAGCAGTTTTGCTTCACAACACGTCTCCAAGCATTCGACATTGTAGACACATGCACACCGTCGAGCATCATTATCGACGGATAAGAATCTAAAACATTAAACTTGGTCATTCAGTTCTGCTGGTTTTTGCGGCTTTTGAGTTGCAAAAGCAAAACCCTGCAAGCTCAAGTGGAAACTGGGAACCGATATTGAACCGCAGTTGAAAAAAGGTGCGTTAAATTGATTTTAGATTTGAGATAGTGAGATGAGGTTTTCGACTTTTCGACAGCTGACTGTCAGGTGACAAGCATATCAGTAAAGCAAAATACTATGAGCTAAGAAAATTGAATTGAATAGTTTAAATTTAATGAGACTTTGAAAGTCAGATTGAATTTTATTATCTCATGTCCATCTTCGAATGTCAACTATGTCAAGTCAATCGGAAAATTAATCCCTAATCCTACCGACGGACGCACATGGGTATCACTGATAATGACTTGATAAGCCTTGTCAAAAAATAATGCTCATGTGATGTTAAAATATATGATCTATGTGCTATGGGTTAATGTAATGATCTGTGATCGGTCTGTTATAATTAAATATTTATGATATGATTTCTTTCGATTTTTAGCTTTTGCACAAAATTGAGTGAAAACTAAACCGCAGCGTAGTTTCCCGTCAAAGTCCTCGAACGCCTCTAACATCAAGCTGATATTGGATATTGGATTCTAGTTCAGCCAATGATCTCTGGAAATAATGGGATCGTAGGAATTCCTATTATAATGAAATCTTATATAGTGAAAGGGTTCTTCGGGATTATAGTTCTGTGGTTTCTCCTCCTTGGACTAATGTCAGTCCTACCCGTTAATCAATCGCCCAATAACCAAATAAACGAAAACACTTTATCTGAAGAAACTTCAGAAATTCTTCGGCGAATAGATTCCGCGGTACTGGAGATCCAAATCCTTAAGAAAAATAATGCAGAGATGAAAAGAATAATTGAAGGCGGAAATGGAAATCCTGATCAGTCTGCTTTATCAAGATCAGAGATTTCAGAGGATTCAGGAATAGGAATCCTGTCTGACGTTTCCAATTCTGGCCATCCTAGTGAGACATATGAACGCACAAGAAGATTACTGGAGCTAGATATGAAAGAGTTGTGGTATAATGTACGTTCGAAATCCCAACACTTAGGAGATTTGGATTTTGAACAAATTAAAGATATATATAGGTGAGGGTTTTACTAAAACGTCTTATTTCATTGAATTCAAAAAGGTACATTTCTTGTAGCGATTCCGATATTAACTAATTAAGTTTTATCTATGTAGGTTATTAAGAAGTCATTTAATAAAATTAAGAGAAGTAGACGGCTATGAATCTTATCGAAATAAGGAGACGAAAGAGCTGTCCAAAATAGTTTTAAGGCGGATTCAGACACTTCAAAATCCGAAGGATTGTAGCACGGCAAAGAAACTACTATGTAGTTTAAATAAAGGTGCACCCTAAAATTTTCATCATCTACTATCTGTAAAAAGTAAAGTTTAAAAGTTATTGTTCGTTCGATTACAGGTTGTGGATTTGGGTGCCAAGTTCACCACGTGTGTTACTGCCTTATTGTTGCATATTCAACCGGAAGGACATTAATTTTAGAATCCAGAGGATGGAGATATAATAGAGCTGGATGGGATAAAGTGTTTCTCCCTCTCAGCGATACCTGTACAAGTTCTGCCGGTGAAACACGGGGTGACTGGAATGGTATGTTCAAATTTGCCTATTAATCCTATAACTAGGGGCTGACAGGCCCGTCGAGCGGGCCACACATTTATAAAATTTAAATCATTTGGCAAGCGCGTTAGAACCAA
>JAQFYM010004539.1:0-15226 GCA_034694785.1 Agrenia bidenticulata
TGTCAAGATTGTTTATTTTATTAAGAATATATAAATTTACATGTAAATAGCACTTTTAAAAAAAGAAAACATATTAATAATATTGTATAAAAGAACTGTAAAAAACATGAAAACTAATTTTAAAAAATAGAATCAATAAGTTTTAAAACGCAATATATAATTTTTGTTTTTTGTTGTATAAAAACAAAAATATAGCAAAATATTTATTAACATAAATCTGCGCAAAGAAAAATAAAAGCTGCATAAAACCAGCTGTGTTTGATTAATGTTATTTTAACAGTCTTTGCCCCTTTTCTGCATCGTAATGATGTTAGATTAATTTTTTTTAAAAAAAATAATAATTTCTTAAAAAGGGGTATAGTAAAGGAAAAAGTGAATAAACATTAGACACAAAAACATGATTATGCAACTACGACCGCATTGTGAAAAAAGTAATGGATCTAAAATTTGTATAAAACACATGCAAGTACAATTCTTGTTTTTCTGCATTATCAGTCATATTTTTTACTAATAAAAAAACAGCCATATAAAACATATCATAAACTATAATAAACGCCATAATTTTTTTGCATTAATATCAGTTTATTTAATATGCAAATTTTGCATTAATATCAATTGCAAATACTGGATTAAGTCACAAAATAGTGGTCGTACGACAATCCCGTATACAATAACAATTTATTAGTTTTTGGATTTGCTTTCATTTTTTTTGTAAAGGATTTTTGTAAAAGTATGCAGAAAAAGTTTTAAGATGTCAAAAAAAGTACCAAAGAGATGACACTTATAGTAATAATTGTTGTAAAAATTTCTTTAAAATAGGTTGGTTTCGTGTTTTGTAATTACGTACATTAGTTGTAACGCAGGCAGAGCGTCATCCACGGACAGCCCGGTATAAAGGAAATAACGGAGAACTAGCAAATAGGAAAAACGCACAAACAACGTTAAGACGACAACTGTGTAATTTGTAATATGTTTTTGCAAAAGCTCAAATATGTCGGATTTAAATTTTGTACAAATTTACTTAATATAAAAATGTATTTTTTGTTTTATATATTACTAGTAAAATAATACATTGCCTCTTACGGTTAATGTGTGTATCTATCGTTATCAGTACGACTTTAACGGTAACGCAGCGCGCGCCAAAATTAGTAATCTCATCTTTTGGATCTAATTCTTAAAAGAATAAAAAAAAACAAGGAAAGTATATTTTTTATAATGCTTAAAAAAGTGTATACACTGCCTAAATAAAGTACATAAAAAGCAGCATACATCGTAGTTTTATATATATAAAAGTTAATCTAATCTTCATTGTCATAAAATCGTTCTATTGCTTTGATCTGATATAACAAATCCATTTTTTTTCAGAAATGACTTTGCTCGTAAAAGAATTTTCTGTTTTGGGGCTGCAAATGATTTATAAAATTACAAAAAAATGCACACTTACTTTTTTACAAAAAAAAAAAACAAAATTAGTTTTGCTTAAAAAATGCAAAAAAAGTATTATCAACTGCAAAAAATCAATATTAGTTTTTTTTTTGCTATAAAAAATTATTTTTTTACACAAAAAAACACTCTTTTTTTACGAAAAAACACTCATTTTTTACAAAAAAAAAGTTAGCAGCCGACCTTCAAAAATTCCTTAACTACGCAAATTTTTGTATATACGCAAAATTAACACCGAAAATACTATATATTTCTAGTCTATTATATTATTTTATTTTGCTAACCATGCATTTGTTACATATAAATTAATGAAATAACACTATTCCTTTTTTTTTTGCAAATAGACATTTATTTTTCCAATCGCACTCATTAGAAGTTTCTCTAATCTAATAAGCATGTTGCAATAACGTTAAAACTACAAACAAGAACAATTTTTTTCGACCGCAAAATTTGCCATCTATCGCTTTTAATTGATACCAACATATGTATGATAATGTATTAATAGTAAACAAATACAAAGTATGTATTATTTTCTTACATTCTTAAAAATCATCTTTCGTATTTTGTTTATCGATGAATAATCCATATAAATAAATTTATATATTTACAACTTGCTTTACTAATGTTTGGCTGGTTTATGCCTTTTTATATAGTTTTTGTTGTTTTTAAATCATGGAAGCGACCTGTAGCCCCCTCCCCCCATGAGCCCGTAATTAAATACACCACTGATAAAGTGGAAGAGGAAAACAAAGCAGAATTAGAAAGACGAATGAATTTTGGCTGTAGAAGACACTAGGCCAAAGAATCATTGACTTAAAAATAAAACAAGGCTTTTAGGACAGGAAAGGCTATTAGGGCTTAAGCCTCACCCTAAAAAATATGCGCCTTAATTTAAGGGGTGGTCTTTTGTTTTTTGCTGACGTTCTTTTACTAAAAAAAATATAATTAGTATGTCTTAACTAAAAATTTATCAAAAAAAAATACTTAAGATTTTTTAGGATTTAAAAGATGTTTTCTCGCAATTTTTCGTGATAAAAACTGACAAGGCCTGGTTACAAATAGATCTGGCTACGTGACTGAGATGGTCGCTTACAGAGAATGTTGTTAACTGTAAAATGAGCGTAAAAAAAGTATTTACCACCAATTAAGAAAGCATACTTTTTTGGTACACATTTATGCAATATAAAATGCTTTTGAAAGTGATTGTGAAGGTGTACGAAAAAGGGAAAGTACGAATATAGTATGACTGAAGCGTTTGAAAAGACGCACGCGAATTGAATACCGTATCAACACTGCAAGTTATGGATACGTCAAAAAACAATCTTGGTACTTACACACACTTCTATGTATTTTCAAAAAAAATGGCAGAGAGATAAAAAGTCCCAAAAAACATTATAGCGATTTAATAGTGATACTGACGCTGACAAAAATAATTTAGTAACAAAAGATACGTTTTATGGGTTTCTGGTAAATTAAAATAGAAAAGTAGGTATGTAAAGCAATGCTAAGAAAGGACGCGCAACTGCAGTTTTTACAAGGAACACAGTCAAGGCTTATATGGGTAGGCATAAACATGCGCGGTCCGTTTAAGCTACTGCAGACAGGGGGGATGAAACATACATATATATTTTAGTAGCAACAAAAAGGAAAATAGAAATTGCGAGAAAATGCGAAAACAAAAAAAGACAAGAATCACCTACTTTGAAAGTGGAGAATACAGCAATCATATGGCTAAAACATAAAATTAACCCAAAGATACAAGAGCAAGTATTAATTTAGCAAGAAGAGTAAATCATAAAAGATGAGTATAACAAAAAAAAATTGTAAACACAACAAGTAAGTTTCGATGCATTACAGAACCAGAAATTCGTTTTGGTTACATCACAAAAACACAAAAAAGAAGTGGTAAAAAACGTAAAATGTATACGACAATCCGAGCAATTACCGAGACGAGGATACAAAAATGCTAATTAAAACTCGGCAAATAGATACGGAAATAGTAAATACAAAAAAAAAAAAGTGCAAAAGCACACGGCGAAAAAGATAAAAAAAAAATAACCATACTAGAACGTTGACACAATACAATAAATATGGTGACACAGGTGATTAAGTTGGCATTAAAAAACGTGCTAGGCGTGAACAAAGAAGAATGTTCAGAACAAACAAAGACAAAGGTATAAACGAGCAAGATCGACGCGCTGCTACGGAAAAAAACGTCTGTAATTTTCACATGCAAAATTGCATTTCGTTAAGTTATGACTATAAGAGAACGACGGAAGTATGCAGGTTAGGAGACTGCAGCCTGTTTTATGCAAAGAAAATAAACATACAAAGCACAATAACGCATTGATGACGCAATGGATACTGCATACATTGCCAGACATATGTTACAACTAAACTTTAGACGGGGATATTGGCAAAAGAGGAGATAAGAGAAGGACTTTGTGAAAACATCTTTATTAATTAATAGTTATATACTTGAATTTTTCGTATGGCAAACAGGCTACAAATACTATCTTACCGTTTTTAAACTTTATCGAGGGACTTTTTTTAATATACGTTTTGTTTTTTTTCTTGGCGGTATATGGATATTCTCATTACATATACACGACCTAAAAAAATGCAATATATATGTAAAGTGCTAAAAGTGTTATGACATCCCGGCTGTAATTTATTTACGAAAAGTTGACATTGTTTGCAAAAACAAGTAGATATGGAAAAACTTCTATTTATGAACACGTGAAAAAACTAAACAAAGACGATAAGATGGCAGCGATAAATACATCAAGGATCTCAAAAATATCGAGCAAGATATACAGTTCTTAATGATGGTGAATTATTGCAAAAAATTAAGCAAAGGGTTGGCGAAAATAGCGTTAACGATTGAAAATTATTACAAAAAACAATTGATGATACAAAACAAAGACAAAGCAGTGTTATACTACATGTGCAAAATAAGATGACGTTGCCTTTTTTATACTTTTTTTGAATCATAAAAAGCATTAATTGTAATAATTGATAAAAGTGCACTAGGGTTGGTAGGAAAAACTGCAAAAAAAAACAAGAACAAAAAAAAAAAGTTTGTGCTAGTTGGCCGTATCGGGAACAGTGCAAAATTGGCATGTAACGAAGCTATAAACACAAAGTTCTAAGACTTTTTTCTATAAGATATGTAAATGCTTTTTGTAACTTAAAAAATTTACCATAAAACTGCCCGGTTAAAAAAAAAGTATAGCAGCTATAGAAATAATATAAAAACAAAAAAATAAGACGTATTTTTTTTACAGGGGACTTGGTTTTTTTTTTTTGGATATTAAGCTAAGACTACAAAAAAAAATGCATATACGGCAAAACAATTGGATTTTCTAAACAATTCGCAGCTTTCTTGTAGGTCTAGGATCTACGGCAAGCATTATATGATGATTTTGCGTATAAAAAGGCTAATTACAAAAGTAACAAACGCTGAACAGTGTAGAAGTTTAAGCAAGGCCAATAAAAACAGAACAATGATAAAAAAGCGTTTTTTATGTGTGGGAAACCCGGAACGCAGTTTAACGTTTAAGAGTTTGAAAAGAAAGAATTACTACAAAGATAACAGAGAGTATGTGTAAGAACAACAAAAGACTGCAAACAATGAGCAATTCTGCATACCGAAAAAAAATCACAATAATTGAACAAACTAGTGTATGGTGCATCTTTTAAGAACGGTAATTGATACGTCTATACCGTACCCAGTAACTGAGACTGAGAACAAGTAATATAAAGTGGCGATAGACTGCGTGGCATAAAAAAAAATATTGACCAGCAGGCGCCATAAATGAAAGCAAAAAATTGTACAAAATTCGTGTCAAAATATTTATCTAAAGAACGAATGCCTTTTGTTTTATCGTGTCTGATATTGATATGAAGTACAATAATATATGCAAAAAATACATTGTGATAAGATAAAACAAGCAACAAGACCTTGGCGCATTAGCGGTCATAAACAAATGGTTTTTGTGTTTTTAAGAACATAACGATATATAGAATTGCTGCTAAGACACCATATAAGTATGCAGAAAACAGATTACAACTGTTAGTAATAAAAAATATCGCAGTACAAGCTAATATTAGGTGGTGTAACATAAATTTCTATAGTATCTTGCATATGACGCCGTAAAAGTTTTTACGCACGCAGCAACGATACAGGGAAGATGTATTAGACGTATGGATAAAAAGGTGGTAAGAACTACAAGGCAAAGTAATGAATAATTTTAAAAAATAAAATACAAAATGACGCGGAAATGCCAGACAAAGAATTAGATACAAGCAGGTGAAATGGTATTATTACAGAAATCAATACAAAGACAAGCGCAAGACTGCATAACACGGTCCAAAAAGGATGGCGAGGCGTGAGAAAAAAAATTTGTATTGTAAATACTGTAATCGTAACACCTGACGGGTAAGGCTTTATGATCAGGCTGCTAAAAAAAGGCTTTTTTAAGCAAGAAAATTTTTTTACTAAGTAATTAAAATAATGGCATTTTTAACACGAAAAAACCGAAATACTAGTATCTTGTTACGAAATGGTTTTTTTTTGCTATTCGAACGATATATATTCGACAATTTTTTTTTTGTACCAATATAAATTTTAAATAATCCAGTGCCATCAAACTTGTTTGTAATACGATAAATAACATATACAAACGCAATATTGTAAAAGTAGACTGTACCTAACAACAACAGATACAATCAATTTCCGAAAAGCCCTTTTTAATTATTAATCGTTCTTTTTTTTGTATCTAGTAAAATCAATAACATCAGAAACAATAAATAGAAAAATATAGTTAAATAAATATACTAAAAAAGTCATAAAATCAAAGGTCCATAATTACGTATTAAAAAGTTTCTACTTCACATTTTTTTTTCTAACAATAATATATTGTTCAATATCAATATTATTACACAATATTTTCCTAACATACAAATATTTAGAAATATTATAAAATGTAACAATAAATGTAAAATATAAAATGCCGTTAGATAATCAAAATCAGTATTATAAACTTAATGTGGTATATTTTATAGTTGTGTTCTCCTATAGCTTGTAATTAAAATAATTAGAGAAATATAAAAAAAAACGCCATAAATCGTTGTCGCCTTTATATAACATGTAATATACAAAAACTAGCAAAAAATAGATGTTGTAAATAAAACATTGTAAAAGAAAATAAAAACACTTAAGATGCGTATGCAAACCATAAGTTTTAGTTTATTTATACATATTTATAGAATAAACCAAAGTTAAACTACAAGCAAGCAATTTTATAATAATATGTAATAAGAAGACTTTCCACGTAGCAGCCGAAAAATATGAATTAATTATACAATATCAATACCTCTTTTTACAATACCTTTATCAGAATACCGAATTTTTGTTTTTACTTTTGTAACATACATTTTAACTTAATACCAAATATATGTTTTTAGCGGTAATATGCTAAAGTGAATTAATGATGATATTTTATTTTTCGGCTTTATATTGGGGCCTAAAAAATATGGCAATATATTTGTAAAATTACTAATAATATGCTGATACAATTGCACAAAATATTGACAAACAAAATATTACTAAGGAACTTTGCATAAAATCACCTTATAATTTGTTTCGTGGATAAAAATGTTTTTTAATTATTTCTTACAGTATTGGTAATATCTCAGTAAATACATTGTATTTAAAATGCCTTCCAAACATTTATCTGCTAAATTTGATCTTTGTGGATTCTTTATAATTCCAATCACGAAAAATCTGACTCACCCGTGGCAGTATTACAAAAAGCTGACGCCAATAGAAACAAAAATTTACAAAAACGGTATATGTTACCGCAAAATCTTTTCATGCGATGTTATCGTCTACAGAATTATTTATATATTTAATTTTTTTTCTTATTCTGCTTTCTTTTCTTTTCTTTAACATAGCTTCAGATCAGTAAATTGGGCGTCAATCAATCTCATTTTGTGAAAATCAAGGTTTCTAAGCATACTGCGCTCTTATATTTTTGTTTGTTTTGCAAACTGTCTCATATCCATCTTTAGCAATTGGCAAGGTAACGTTGAGATGTTAAAAGCAGCGGCTTATTCTCATTAGTCTCTTCCAGCACATATTATTTCTATACCATCAATAAAATCAGCAATAGTATACATGTTTCACTTGTAACACGAGTTGTTTTATAATCGAAAAGGATATCATGAGTTTGAAGCGCGTATCTAGATATGTTCGTACTTAATGTCTTAAATGTTCTACTTATACAAAAAAGAGATTATTAGACGAAATGATATTATTAGAGGGGCGCGGATTTGAGTTTGTTATTTTGTGAATAGTTAAAAATGAATTAAAAATGCTTTTCAAACTATCAAGACAAAATTGTTTTTGCATCGTTTGAGTGTCTTTAGATTGTAATAAAGTCATTGACGAGTCAGTTAATCTAATTATAAATAAAAGAATATGCAAACCTTACCACCACATATTGGAATGCGCTTATAGTATATTTTTTGTGTCTAAGTATCTTTGTATTCTTGATTGATGTAGAATAAGCCAGCAAGAAACCTTAATAAATGAAAACTACTAACGACAGAAAATAAAGGACAATTGGTTGCCCTGTTCATTTATTAATCCATATTGTTTTCTTATAAAAGAAATTAAAGTCAACGCTGTCATAATCAAGTCTCTTTTATATCCTGTTTTTATAATATTTTTGCAGACCAAATCCAGTGATTGTACTCCACACCATATTCTTATTACTTTTGATGCGCATTCTCTTTTAAGTCTAGTTACAATTTCACGTTTTTTTCCTGTCATAGATCGACATCCATCTGTTGTGATGAAAAATTGTTTTTATCTTTAGTTACCATTTTAAGCATCTAAAAATTTTCTCATATGTATATACATATTTATACCAGGCAACTTTCTGACATTGGTAAAGCAATCAAATGAACATTATACAATTTTCCGAGGTAGAAAAAACGAATCCTAATATCTAGATAACATGTAGATTGATATACAGATGTATCAAATGATAATGAAAACACCGATAAGTGCATGCAAATGTAAGATATTTAGCATAAAGAAACAATACATAATGATTATACAAAATTTAAAATATTTGAGGTTAAATGCCTTATAAGTAGCTACACCGTCACATCCTTACCAGCGTGTATCGTACTAACATATTGTCTTAATGCATGTTTTAATTGATACAAGTTTAATACAAAAGCTAAAATTTCCTTTTCTGAGTTTTGAAAATATAACCCTCGTTGTTTTTGATAGTATAAAATAAATCAGGATATAAACTATGTACTATTATAATTTTAAAATCATATTTTTAAGTATTACAATAACATTTTCTTGGGAATCACAGATTCATGTCTTGTACTTGATCTCCACTCTAAAAGCAAATAAATTTGTCAATCTGTTTTTCCTTTTTAAAAAAAAAAACATTCTTTTTAAGTGAGGTTTTAAGGGTGTTATATGCAATCCGTTTGTTCTGATGTTGCTTAATGTATTCATTAATAAAAAAGTCTGTCCAAACGGGTTCGTACTCCAATGCTTAATACTATATAATTTTATTCTGATTTTATCCTCATCCTTTTCAAAGCCAAAACTGCTGAAACACAAACATGCTACAGATAAAACAGTATTATTACCTGGATGCTTCACGCGTATTTGAATGCCATATCATTCGCAGTAAGATTTGACAAATTCCGATGTTGATTTTTTTTTTAATTCATTATAGAATAGCGGATAAAAAAAAAATAAAAAAAAATTTTTACAGAGACAAAGATAAAAATAAAAGCACTTCAAAACGATATCCCAAAATTTTTTTAAGTAGTATAAACAGTATTTTTTATGAAAAATTCTATTTTAGAAGAAAAATTCTATTTTTTTGCAGCCTGTTTTTGATACATCTTATAAGGTAACATCGGCTGAAAACATGAAAAAAAATGGCGTTCCAATAATGAATTTTTTCTGAAAAAAAGTTTGGAACTGCTACGGAGGACAGGAGGCAATAGAGCCATATAGGAAGGTGAATATACAAAGAGAAAAGGCCAAGTTAAAGCAAGAAACAGAATAGAACGAAATAGGCCTAGTAGACATAAAGTATTTGCAAACCAGCCATATGCACAGGCTGCATACTTTTTGTCATGGTGAAGACTAAGAAGGTCATGTAAAAATTTAGCAAAACCTTTTTATATTTTTTTTAGGCACCCCTCATGATGATCACAAAGAAAAAATAAAAGAAAAGTGCAATGCATCACTACTCGTTACGCTTGCGTTTTATTCTGTTATTTTTAGTCAACAACCTTGATGTAATATTATTCAACCTTTTTTGCATTTTAATTTACTTTTTATAAGAAAAAAATGGTGTTAAGGTGTGGTATTTCTGTTTATTTTTGGTACTGGACTTTTGTAAAGTATTTGATTCTATAGTAAATTAGTTTTTTTGTATACATTCTATGTTTAATTATGCAGTAACCCATAAGTAAATACTTGAAAATACATCAAAAATTATTTTTTTGTATTGTTCTGCACGCTATCTTTAGTTTTTTTATCTTGTTTTATCTGTATATAGCATTGATTTATGGATACACGTTTCGTCAATTGGATTAATAAAAAACTACTAGGAAAATGCAATAACGTTTTCAGTTAAACTAGAATATAAAATGACTCTTTGTTGCGTAGTAAAAAAAAAAAAAATCTTACTTTAAGGCAATACATTCTTCATGTTATGCATTTGCGCTTATTTTTATTTTTATTAGCAATCTTTAGGTTAAATATATAAATTTGTTATAGGATAAAGTCAAACCACAATTTTGTGTACTTTATTCTGCGTTTTTTTTCTTGCGTATTCATAGTACATATATAATCTGGCTAGTACAAAAAAAATATATCAGATTAGAAGTATTGCGCAGTCAAATTTAACATGCGCATCTGAACTTTCCTTGTGAACCTCCCATCCATACTGCAGATGTATAGCATTACAAAGAGTCACTGTACAAATGTTATTCTTAGCAACCGAAAATCTTTAATTGCACAAGCGACTAAGGCAAGACTATTCGTCTTTCGAAACCTTGTTACAGAAAACTGTTTTTTATAAAGTTATATTAGCCTGCTTGATTTCTACTTGTGTTTTCATAAGTTGCTTTTTTTTGCAGTTGTCAAACAACGTAAAAAGCATCTATTTGTATATATTAGTTATGAGACTGCTACATAAAAAACCATGTTTTTAAGCGTATAATATGCATGCAGCGTATTATTGGTGACACCCTTTTGTGTTTTTTCAAAAGAGAAAGTTTTGTTATGCAACTTATATTAGTTTCTGCACATTTTGTATTATGCTATAAGTCTTCTTGTAGAATGTCATTTTCTTCTTAAGAAACTTGTTGCTGTTGAGTTTTGTTCCGTTAAATTATGTCGGATTTTTTTAATTCGCGAAAAACTACATGCGTATGTCCGTTTAAGTTTTGTGTAAATCATTGCCATTTTAACATTTTTTTATTTATATTTTTTACTTTTTTATAATGTCTTTTGTTATTTATATGTACAAAAAGCTGCAATCTCTTGTTGTTACTACAATAATTGACAAAATAAGTATAGTATTTTGCAGATTACAATGCATGTATGTAGATATGGCTGGATAAATTTTACAAAATGCGCGTATATATCTTTTAGAACTCTTTTTCATATCATTTTCGCGCAAAAGTATTATATTTAGTATCGTATATTATTACCTATTTTGCAGTTGCTGTAATGCAAACACTTATGTTGTTTTCAATAATTATATGGTTCGTAGGAATTCAGCAAATTATTATACTGTGTTGCATCTGTCGCAGGTGTCAATAATTTTGACGAACAAAGCATAGATATATTTTATTCCATTTGTGGAATATATTTACTTTTGTGGTTGATTGCCGCGTAAAAGTTGTTTACAGGTTTGAGCATTTGATTTATATATGTATACTCTGCAATTACATTTCAACAAAGTGATAGTGTAATACTTAATATAAATTTTTTCTTTTACGCCGCTATACAAAACAAAGTGTAAAAAACGATGTAGTCCTGATGGAATCGTATCTCAATGTACTTTGTGCATAGTGACATTGTGTAATCGTGTTCTAATAACTCTGAAAGCACGAGTTTTTAGTTTTTTCTGTAATATTCAGATGTTAATCTCAGTTAAAAATTTTTTTGTTGTTTTTTACCTAATTCCAGCTTTTAAAACCTCAACATACATATGTTGTAACTAGCAGGTGTATCTGTATACAATTTGCATTTGCTTATATGTAGCTTGCGATACCTGTTTTCTGTTGGTGTCTGTTTACGAATGCATGCCCATAATTTCTTTTACATCACATACCTTTTCAACTAATAGGTGCACTGATACGCTTTCGCAAACTTAGTTACATTTGCGTAATCAGACAGATCAATATCCATGCCACTTACCTTTTTCATTCCTCATCAAAAGCTAGTTTGTTTTTTGTGTTTTTTGCATTATTGCAAATTAGGACACATGTAGTATGTTGTGCGACGCCTAGTTTGCGCGGTAAATAACTCGGTATGTTGCGCATATGCCAAAAAAAGCAGTTTTTTTTGTATGCGAAAACTTGTTGGGTAATCAGAGGAAGTTTTTTTTATGAATTTTCAATATTGATTAGAGACATTAAGGTATAATAAATCATACAAAAGTGCATTTTATCTAAAAAGGCTTTTGTTCATGGTTTTCCATTTAAAATCTCGCGTTAATTAGATAAATGAATACTTTTAGTTTCTGCGCGATTACGTATGTTTACACATACGTAAGTCAAATACACCAACTATGTTCAAATTCTAATTTTATAGCATTTCTTATAATTTGCGCACAAACTAAACAAAATAAAAACAGATGCAGGAATAGCGCAAAAAAATGATTAAAGTTGTAAATATTCTAAGCCGCTTGCTTATGCCTTATTGTAGTAAAAGATATTTTTTTAAGGATTCGTTTGCTTGTTATCCTTTAATAAAAAGATATTTCTAAAAGCTCTTTTTTGTTATAAAGTTTGCGGATCGGAAACAGAAGCGTAGAAAGGGAGGAGCTAGGGGGTCTCAAGCCCCCGTTGTAAAAAAACTGCGCCTAAATTAAAGGGAAGTCTATTTTTGTGCAGAGATTTTTTTGCCTAAAAATCTAAAAAAAAAATAATTAACATAAAAAATTTTAAAAACAAATAATTAAGATTTTTTACGATATAAATCACGTTTCTTCTGAATTTTTTTTTAAAAACCCTGACTAGCCCTGGGCACATAAAATGCCTGGCTTCACCACTAGTCGGATGAATACACGTAAATGATGTTCGTATGGCATGATGATTGCCTTCTTACGATGGTGATTTTCCACTGTAAAATTTATAGTTTTATTTAGTAATAAATTTTTAATTACGCATATACAAACAAAGGTATAAATGCTTATTTTTTAAGTTTTTTTTTTTTTACACTTTGAGCTACTTTGTTCGTTTATACGTGTGCTTATTTTTTTATATTTCGCAACTGCACCATCAAACTAGGTCGAACATTTTCTTTTATGCGGTTTTACGCTACTAAAGTTAATTTCCACGTCTAATTTTCTTTGTTTTGCAGGTTTTGTGTACCGTTTGCGGCGTAAGTAAGTGTTAGAAAATGGTTATACATTCTTTTTGCATTATGGTCACACTACAAAACATTGCTTCATCTATGGGTTATGCTTTAATATGAAAAACACGTGTGCAAGCTTTTTTGTGACTTTAATTTTCAACTTTTTATTATTCACGAAAACAAAACAATTTGTCTTTTAATGCAGATAGAATTACTCGTTGCGTACCAATTTGGCTCTATCTATATGTGGCATAGTAAGAAAAAGTATTTTTAATGTACGCTTTATAAAAAATTCATTTTTAGTTTTGCAACTATTTCAATCTGTAAATATTATATTTGACCCCTCTGATAAATTTAAGCTGTGTTAAAAAACCAATAGGCTATTCAATCAGCTGCAAAATTCCTGATTTAAAGAAATGTCTTTCTGTACAGTTTTCCAGCACATCGCAGCAATGTTTTTCAACATATTATTTGGTTGTCATTGCAATTATTGTGGGTATTTTTTTGCAACAAAACCTTTTTTTTTATATCGCTCGTATATTAATCGAGAAAAAACATGAATGACACAAAAAATCTTAATAACTGCGGATTATACCATTATAACGGTTGACACATTAACTTCTCGTTTCTGTATCTGCCTATGTTCGGTTATTCTGTATCACACGTCTTTTTTAAATATTCTGTAATACGTTTCATACGCAAAAAGCTTTTTGTTGACCATAATTTGTAAATACAGTATTTTCGAAACATTTATTTTGTTAACAAAGTGCAGTATATGTGTTACAATCAATACTAGAACGAAAACTATACAAGCTGCGCTGTAATTATTATAATGACGTATACTTTTACTTTTTTGTGATTCAACAGTTACACAAAAAGCCATGACGCAAAAAAAACGGTGGCATGTATTTAAAAATATTAAATCTAGTAAATTTAAGAATCATGCCGAAAAACACTACCTGAACTCAGAGCCTCTTTAAAGACGAAGGTAAGCCCGTATTGAATTTTTTTAATTTGCCCATTTTACGTTGAAAATTATGTATACAATACTTGTAATATTTTTTACCACGTAAAAACACTGTGCATATTTTTTCAAGACTACAAAAAAAACTTATTTGCCTAACTGCATACAAAAACACATACTACAATTACAAACTATTAACATTTGTAATTTTTGTCATAAATACCAACAAAGAAGTTTTTTTTATATACATTTTTCTTCGTCGAATTTATAAACATTATTTTTATATTTTTTTTAATGTAAACGCTCATTATAAAATTTATAAAAAAAAAAATTAAAGATCTAGTAAAAAAAACGAATTAGTGTTTGCAAGCAGGCAAAAGTTTATTTTTAATGATTATATATAATAAACAATTGCAAAAATGCTTTTTTATTGGTGTCTATGTTTATTCCTACAAACGCAAACATAAGAGTGTTTAAGTGCACAAATTGCGACTGTCAGACTAGTTTCGACTAGAGAGCGCAAATGGATTATTTTTACGGCGATCCTGGATTCTGAATAATAGTTAAATTTTTAGTCCCGGCCGTTAATTTTTTAATTGTAACAGAATAATCCGAGCCTGTAATTTTGCGCAAGAAATAATATAAAAAATAAGCAAAGTCTATTTTAAAATTTAAAAGCTTGGCGATATAAAAAAATCGTTTAACTGCATAATGTTAATTACACTCACAATTCATTAACTGTTCATTGATAATAAATGTATTGAAGTACATTTTATTTACCAGTACCTATACCACGATTAAAATGAATGTCATTCAGCCTAAACACAAACGACTACTTAACACATCGTTTTTTATGCTGTGTACTGGACATATGTCAAAATAAAACAGGATTACATATAAAAAAAGGTGCAGTTTTTACAACAAATGGATATAAGTAATATCAACAAAATCAAAATTACTTGTATTTTCAAAGCTTGGTTTATAACACTTTGTATGGTAAATACACTAAGAATACCGCAAACGTATCCACAATCATTTTATATGCCAGTTAGAGTTTACCTGGCTACTCCTTATTTCTTTCTAGTATGTTGCGCCTGTATATTATGAAGTAGTATATCTTTAACACAAAACAGAACTATAGCGTCTTGTTAATAATTCATTTTTTTGCAAAACAAAAA